>JANSTU010013400.1:0-14975 GCA_027564075.1 Bolitophila hybrida | reverse complement strand
ACGCTAAGTTCGAATTTTATTTCGATCGGAACATGATAAACATCAACTCTACTCATCGGACTAGCGCATCTTTCAACTGTTACATCGTCAGAGTTGCTACAAAACACCCAATCTAAAAGTCGATCCTGAAAATTCTCAACGCTATTCAGTTGACACAGATCTAGACTCAAAAGTGTAGAAAGCATGCTTGTCTCAACACCCGTTCCAAACTCAGATTTTTTCGTTGAGGTATCACAGCGTTGGAAGATTATCACAGAAGTATCGATGATCACAGGTGCAGCAGGCTCTGAAGTAGAGGGCAAAATGTTAACGAGTTGCTATTGGCTTCCATAGTTAACTCGCCTCCTTTCCATCTCCATTTTTCGTTTTGTAAACGGTGCAGTTCAATCAAGGATTATGTGAAGTGTGTGTGCAGCACGCTTACAGTTGATGCCCGATGGTAGAAACAGTAGAGACTTAACAAATGACAGCCACTACATCGGGGAAAAGCCGCTTCAGATGAACAATCCTTGGTTTGGTGATGAAAACCGGAACATTTGAAGCATCGAATAATATCAAATGCTTCATAGGCTGGACATAGATTCCAAGCAACTCTCACTTTGTTTACAGCCATGATTTTTTAAACGCCTCGCAATCTACTTCGATGAGTGTACTATTCGCCCGACCTTGTATCTGTTAATCCCAGGGGTTCTTCTCCTTAAGGACGTTTAATAAAGTGTCCGACAATACAATTTTTTTTAATTAAATCATTCATTCAAATACTTTTTTTGTTTGCCTAAAACATTTACAAAGTCCGCCTTATCGACGAATTTCTGAAAGTGAGTGTTTACGGTTTAATTAATTCTCACTTCGCTTTTAGCTGTGAAAGATCCCGAGAACCGAAACCGAATGGGAGGATGTATCAGAAAATGTAATAAACTGTAGCATTTCCCGAATTGTGGCGGATCTATAGACGGCAAACACGTCGTCACAAAACGTCTTTGTACTTTGTAACACAACTGGCAGTTTTTGACAGGCACTGTTGGGAGTCTGTTACGTAACAGACTTCTTAAACTGTCACAAATCGAGTGATACATACACATTTATACACATTTATGACCGCCTGACACGCGAGCTCTGACGTCATAATGACGACTGACACTTTTGCCCACAAAAAGGTTTGGCGAGAACTTAAAAAAATAACTAAACATTCGTGTAGATTACTTTATGTTAAACAATAAAGCATTGGCACAATTTTCTTTTCTTTTTTGCAAGTTCTCCGCAGCCTACAACAGTATTTCTGGCATAAATAGCAGCAAGTTTACAAAGAACAAACTCAAAACAAATAGCAAATAGATCCAGCATCTCTCCCCATTTTAAGACAAGGTCGCCGCACTGAGCTTCTGAATTGAGTCATAAACAAAACTTTGGAATCAGTTCCAAATACTTTAAAGTTTAAACAGAAATAATCGACGCTATCGGCACATATATGTATAACAAACCCCGTCATTGCACCTTTCCAAAGAAAAACAAAAAAAAGATCTCATACCGACAATAGCAAAACATTTTAAAATAAAATGTTAGATCAAAATAAGGAACGGATACGTTGGCAGAGAAAAATATTTGAATTGTAAGAAAAAATGTAAAGCACTATAAATTATGTACTGTGACGTATGGCACCGCATCCGCACCATATCTTCCAGTAAAGACTTTGTTTCAGCTGGCAAATGATAAACATACAAAGTAACCACTAGCGATTTACAGAAGAAAATAATAGAAAGGAGGAATGCAACTGCGAAAATAGGTTTCGAACAAAATTGAAATATTAGAAATTATTCCTCAAGAAGAAAGAGAAATGAAATTCTCAATATTGTTTAAAATTAATAATTCAATAAAAACTCTGCAAAACATTGGAATCCAATTTAATGGAAATCTGCCAATAACACCAATTTAACAAAACGTAGAGATATATAATCGCACACTTACGAAGTGGTCAAAAAGGTTTTTTTTTGTTTGTTATCGAACATTTTGCAATAAAAGCGAGATTCATAATTAAACGTTGGCCCCTCCTCGGCCGTCACCTTAACAGAAGTGTGAAATGGTAAAAATGTGTGTAATCCATTGTTCTCCTTATATGAAATCGTAATAAATTAAATTCCATTTTTGAAATGTTTATCCCTCGACTCTCACAGCATTTTCTGTTCTGATAATATTGTATGCAAATTATTATGAAATTATTATATAATTTATTGATTTGGACATCTATTATATCTGCCTCTCAACTGGTCTTTCAAAATGAAAAAAAAACACAATATCTGCCCTATTATTTGACCTCACAAACGGATTATTAGGTGTAGGCTTTTTAATTTCATCGAGGAGCACCAAATTTATAGATTGACTGATAAAATGATAAAATGCTAAACAGGAAAAAAATATTTTATGAACGTTTTAATTAATTTGGGCACCATGGTCTCGGCTGTCTGGAGTTAGAGCGTGTTCGACTAACTGTGGAGTTTACTGATTCCTGACTGAAACTGGCTTAGTTTCTTGTTGCAGGCTGCATATTCGACGATTTCTCCATGTTTTCCATCCTTGTCAATGGGAGTGCTTCCTTTCAAATGACATGTAGAGCACGAGGCTTCCATTTTATTAACTCGCTTTATGATTATGTTGATTTCATAGTAAGAACTGGTACGTCGTCCATCTCGAAAATATAAATGTTTTTCAGACAGGTCTTGTATCAAGTTCGTTCTTTTATAATTTTCATAGAAATTAGCTTCTGTTATACACATTCTTCTTAAATATAGCAAAAAGATTTGCTCGCATATTTAGATTTAAATTTATTTGAAATTATTTTATTTTAAAATACATCTCCAATTTGAAATTGGGTAAAATACCGTGGAAAACTAATTATCACATTACTACAAGTTACACTTGGTGACGGGTGCCCGATTAGCCAGAAACCACATGATACCTAGCAAACATGATGGTGGACTGGTATTGTTCGATCCCTGTTTCACCATGTTGCGAGCTTCGTCCAGTGAGTATTCGATTACATCGATCATCTCGTCATCAGTGCCACCGCCACCAGTTGCCGATTTATCATCGTCTGTCACTTCCAAATAATACATTGTCTGAATGGAACCAGACGTTCCAACACCGGATCTAAATAAAAATATTATAAATACGCCCATGTAGAGATTACAACAAGGAGAACTTACCTGTATGTCATCACCTCCTCCAGTCGTTCTACAGCCACCTCGTATCCACACTCTTCGTGAACTTCCTCACGTGCTATTTCAACAAATGATTTCGCTTTGTCCACAATTCCTGCGCACAGTTCCAGCGTAACACCCAGACGAATGGGGAACTTTTCGATGTCCACAACCTCGGAATCTGTTTGTGATGAGCTCACAATACCATAATAAACGGCTGTTATTTTATAAAAAAAATTAATTATTTCTATTGCTCTCAAATCAAATCATCAACATATGACCTCCAATTACCTGGTCGGAATTGCTTGACAAATACTAGAGCATTACGTGTCTTATTGAAAATAATAATCGATACACTGTCGTGAACCTTGAGCAGATCCCAGTTCTTCTCTACTCCGTTCTGCACGTAATACAAACGGAATGGTTTTACGTATGGTGAGTCTGCTGGCAGAGGACCGTATCGAATGCTGGTAATGTTTTCCATAATGCTGTGCGACTTCGGCGTAACGACGATCAAACGTAAAGTGTCAGAACGGACTGTGACTTTGTAGCACAGGGCAAGGACAGGGCTAGGCAATTGATTTCGGAATATTTTATAAATGGTGTATGATGTTATGGTTTATTGATAATAGTTTGCGTTTTGCGACAACTGTCAGATAATGCAATGCGGCGAGTGCTTCATTTAGATAATTTTAATGTGGCTTGTGGCGCTAGCGTCCATATTACCCGTTGAATGCGTACTGTTATTTTAAAGCGGGATTTAAAAAAATATTTTTCTGTATTTCGATTTTTCGTTTGAAAAAAATATGACAGAAGAGTTTTATTAAACATGTGTAAGCAAGTAAGTTTTAAATACGGAGTACTGTGAGATCTTCGTTGAGACAGTTAGCAAGAGAACATTGACCAGCTCGCCAACGATTTGAATATTTAACGCTAGCCCCCAAAATAATATAATTGTGTACAATGAATACCAATTTCCGATCATAAGTAAAAAAAAATTGAAAAAAAAATTACCCGATCAATTTCCTATATTTACACTCAAATTTGTAAAATTTTAGTCATTTTAGGAATTTTAAAACACGATTTTCGCATTTTTAAAATATATGCGATTATCGTACTTAGTATTTTTAAAACATGATTTTAGCATGAAAAACCATTGAAAAAAAAATATGATATTTTTGGATATTTTAAAACATGGTTTTCATATGCGATAAAACTTTTAAAAAGTCATAATTTGGAGCGTGAATACTGCAGAATAAGCATTTGATCATTTTTATTATCGTAAAGATTTTCTGGATATACGCTGTTATGTCAATAATAAAAAACTTGATAATTATTCCTTCATTAATTTGTATAAATTCTTTGATTATTGCAAATAATTCATTTAAAATAAAGGCACAATATGGTACAATTTTAAGAAGTTTAAAAGTTTTCTGTTCAAGTATAATGAATTTCAGTAGATGCAAAAGCATTCAAAACAAATTCTTCATTACGGCCTACAAAATTCGCAATCCATTTTTAAATAAATATGAGTTCATATGTATTCTACCTTACATGATTAAATTTTAGTTCGTTTCCGCTTGACCCAACATTCGAACACACACAAAGCAACAACAACGCAGGTACCATCGTCTGGCGTGTTTCTGTCCCTTCGGTAAAACACACTAACAACAATGCAACGAGCCGGCAAAAAACACCAGACTAAAATCTCATAATTTTATTATACATAATTTCTATTGTTCTAATCATCATCGTCATTGTTTATGACTAAATTTTAGGTTGAAGTCAAAAAAAGTATGGTCGTTTTTTCCGCCCTCATATAAATACGAGAACATTTTTCAATCAATTCAGTTTAACTTTAAAATCCACCAATAGCACTTGGCTTGTATTACAAAATATTAGATTTCCAAACCATGCTGACCGTAAGCACTAATTTAGGCATAACTCCGGCTATCAGTCTGGCATCACCAAAACCAGAAGACCACATTGAGCAAAGTGAGCTAGACGACTGCATCACTCGCCACGAAGTATTCGAGACCGAAGCGGAACTCACGCATAGACATGAGATTCTAAAGAACCTCAATGTCCTGGTTAAAAAGTGGATTTTAGATTACACGATGACCGTGTCACGTTTGTCTGAAACAGAAGCGCGCCGAGTTGGAGGTATGATCTACACCTTTGGATCGTATCGCCTGGGAGTACACAGTCCCGGAGCGGACATTGATGCATTGTGCATTGCACCACGAAATGTGGTTCGTGAGGATTTCTTTGGGTCATTCTCGAACATGATGCGCAGCAAAAAAGGCGTTACAGAAGTACGATCCGTTCAAGATGCATTTGTGCCAGTGATTAAGATGAAAATTGAAGGCATTGAAATCGATTTGCTTTTTGCGAGGTTAAATTTTAAGGAAATCCCGAAGGAGTTCATTTTAAGTGATGACATGCTGTTGAAGAACTTGGATGAGCGATGTGTACGTAGTTTGAATGGTTGTCGCGTAACGGATGAGATTTTGAAACTTGTACCAAATATTCCACACTTTCGAATGACATTAAGAGTTATCAAGTTATGGGCAAAAAGTCAAGGAATCTATTCGAATTCATTGGGATATTTCGGAGGTGTTTCATGGGCAATGCTCGTGGCGAGAACGTGTCAACTATATCCGAATGCAATTGCGGCTACATTAGTGCACAAGTTCTTTTTGGTATACTCACAGTGGAAGTGGCCAAATCCAGTGTTCCTAAAGGTACCATCTGTTCAGAACTTAGGATTTCCAGTATGGGATCCACGACTCAATCCATCGGATCGTTATCACTTGATGCCAATCATTACGCCCGCTTATCCACATCAAAACTCTACATACAACGTAACTACGTCAACCTATCGTATCATCACAGAAGCCTTCCAGCGCGGCATGGCTATCAGTGATGAGATCACATTCGGAACGTGTACTTGGGACGCTCTATTCCAAACACCTAGTTTCTTTTACAAGTATCGTCATTTCATGGTACTGCTCGCACATTCTCGTTTACCGGAACAACACCTTGAATGGTGTGGCCTCGTAGAATCGAAAGTTCGTTTTCTCATCAAGAATCTAGAGAAAAACAGTTGCGTCCAACTGGCACACGTAAATCCGAATTGCTTCGCGATGAAGAACACAACGTCATGCTCGATGTGGTTTATTGGCATGGAATTCACACAGATGCAGAATTTAAACGTTGACTTTACCGATAACATTATAACGTTCACGGATTCGGTGTACAGACATGCCGATCAAATTGGACTGCTTAGCAATGGACTCGGTATTGAGGTTAGACATTTGCGCAGGCGAGAGTTGCGAAATTATCTTAACAATGATGTACTGAAGAAGGAATTGAATGCATTACCAAAGGAGATTATTGGATCTGTGAAGCGACAACATACAGATGATGAAGATAATTATTTTGCTGCTGTTCCGACGCAAAAGAGAGCACGTGCCAGTGATTCCGAGTGCTCGAAATAAGGAGCATGCAGTTCATAATCTTCAATATTTATTATAATACATTTCTTTTAAACATAATAAACCATTTTTTCACCAACTTTTTGTAGAATTATTGAATTATTTACAATAACTTTTAATCTAAATCTACAGTTAACAAAAAAAGTATTATAACATAGGTCTTTCACGAATAGTAAACCACACAGAACATAATTTCATTTGAAACATTATATTTATTTCAGGAAACAAATAATTGAGTATTTTACACGTAGTGCCTTCTGACGGGACTAAGCAGAAACTCGCATACAGCGACATATCTCTAATAGAAAAATATATATTTGTGAAATGACACAAAATTGAAGATTTGACAGCGTTTAATTTTACGATCCACACTACCACCTCTTGAGCATGGAAGTTGCCTATAGTGGGAAGTGTAATTAACCCCGACATGCAGAACCGCGAAGTACACATAAACTTAAATATATAGATCAAATTAACAAAAACTGCATGTATATAACAACAAAAATGTACTTCGCTGTTGCCTCTGCCTTTTTATTATTAAATAAATATTCATTTTTACTTTACATAAGTTGATTCTCTATAAATATATGAAATACTGAAAAATATAATCAATCATAGCTTATTTATACGAGGGTAGTCCGATAAGTAATTAGACTCACCGCTTGATGGAGCCACTATCGCAAGAGAAATATTCTATCGTATAGTATATTCTTTTAGATGACTTCTGTCAAAATTTTAGTCCGTAGATCTGAAAAATGGAAAATGAGCAATATCGGTCGGTGATTCGATTATTTTTTTTATTATGACGCTAAAACCAATTCCTTAATATGTTAATATATCTGTTAAGGTATTTTAAACAATCTTAAATTAAATCACAAAACAATATATGGCACACTTTTTGTTTCACGGAACTGAATCTGCTAATTTTTCATATTCGAGATTATTTAGTATATGAAAGTGTCTTTCATTCATTTCATTGGATCCTGTAATCCCTTGTGGGACATAGGGCCAGGTCAGGTCATGCTAATGTGCTGTTTATGCTCTAACACTCACTTAAGTGCTACATTCGAAAAACACTTCGGTCTGCCGGCCGGAATTGAACCGGCGACCTCCCATAAGCCAGGCCAACGCGTTAACCCACTCGGTTATGGCTATGAAAGTGTGCTTCTGTTTTATCAAGATGATAAATAGGAAATTAGGTCTGAAGCTCCAAACATTACGAGAACGCGATCCGCTAAGCATTCGGAGTTCAGATGTATGTCGTTAGAAATGTCAAAATTGAATGTGGGATTCTGTAAAACATTTCTTCCAATGGGGTCTACCACAACAAACGTCAAACTGAGTAAGATATACTCTTACGTAAGGACTGCTAAAATCGCCATACACATTTTGAGCGCAAAATTTTTGGTACGTAAGCTTACAATTAATCTCATTAATCACGCGCCACAAATGACAATAACTTTTTTCAGAAACTGTCAAGACTCTCAAGAAAAAAAGAAATTAAATCTTTGGTTCGTATCATCTCGTCGAAAGTGACAGTATTATTAATATTATAACTAATTGTACCATTGATAGTTTAAAAGTAAATTATAATTCCATATCAAATATTAAAAGAATAACATTAATTTTCTAGATTCATCATGATTCCATTTCAACTTTTACATGATATGGAATCTGCTCAGCAGATGCTCGTTCAAATCGTATTCTACAAATAAAATAAATTAATTTCATGATTTCCATATATAAAATATATTTCAATATACTTACTCTGACATATTCGACTGCTTCTCTGAGTAAACAATATCAAATGAGCGTTTGTCAACGAGCGCGTACCTCAGAAGCTGTCAAGTTAAAGTTTTCACGAGATTAAGTTCAGTATAAAGTTTTGACGTTTAGTTTTCGTTTTATCACGTTGGTAGCTTACAGAATCGTAAATCCAAGATAATGCTTTGTGTTGATATAATAATAAAAAAAAAATCAAACCTAATGTAATTTTGTTCCATTTGCCAGCCTATTTTAAAGATATACTGTATACATAATTATAACCTAATTTCTTGACCATATAAAATATGTTTTGGGTTTCTACAAAAAATGCATAAAAAATGGCATGGTGCCAAATAATAGTTACACACCCCTTCGCGAAGCTAGTGCCACATATGAGCATGTCCAAAACAATCAAGAATTTTTTCATTTGTTTTCGGAATGTTTGCAAAAGTACGCAGCCATTTCACTGTTGCGTCGTTAAAGCTGATTCGGGAATTTTGTTTAGAGAGTTTTAATGAATATTTATAAATTTTCATAACTGCAATATAATAATAATACTATAAACACAAATGGTATACACAAATTCAATGTTATATATTTATTAAATTCATATTTAATTGTAAGTTTTCGTCTATGTACACAAATATAAAAATACATCATGTGCACATACAATACAAATACACTTCGTTATAGTAACTTGGTTTCGCACCATAAATAACTGCAGCGAGAGGAGCGATCCTATCGCCTGGTGTATATGACCAGTCGCTCGGGCACAGAGACCTCCTAATATAGTAGCACTGCCGCAGGCACTTTGAGATGTCATTAAATCCGCTTGCGACAAAAGTAAATGGCCACTGTGAATGTTTCTCTGTGTGAGTGTGTTTTTTTTCGTTCTGTATGTATATATGGCTAAACATAATGTTAAACAAACACACAAAAGCGTACATAATATGGGTACTTCTAGTTAGTACATAAATAGTAGATTGAAATCTTAGCGAAATACATCATTTATTGGCGGTATGGTGTGCGCATGCGCGCGAGTTTTGTGGAGGAGTGAGAGGAGGCCTATCCAATAACCTCATTGGAATGCATATTGAAAATCTCGAACGGGGCACGCCTTTCCCTTTGAGAGTGCGCGCGCGACCGTGTCTAGTAAATACACACACACACATAACATATTCACATACAGTCGGGAAAAGTGCATGTGCACGAGCGCACTATCGAATGCAATTATCGGCAATTGAAATTGCTCGCGCCCGAGCAGTAGTACGGGCATCTTATATGCAATATATGAAATATATTCATGCATATGTGTGTGTTTATGTCTGCGTTAACTCCTACTGCGTGAAGAAAACTAATTTGAAGTACATAACTGGCTTGTGAATTTCCAGTGCAACAAGGAAATAGATTTTTCACATTGATTCAAAGATCACGCAATTATCATGAGCGGGGAGCAGTGTTGTAAGTGCTGTGTGTGTATGTATGTGGGAGAACTATACACACGCGTACATGTAACAGGCAGCTCATTACAGATCTTGTGGCGCAATATGGTCATTGCAAGATGACCTCTCGAATTGAACCCTTCGGCTTGTCCGCTCTCATGCTCCACCAGCAGCTCTTTTGTGCTCTTATACAACATCGAATCGGACAGTTTGGTGCTGATGAGTTATTTGCGGACAACGACGATAATGGGCAATGTGCAATTTTAGATAATGAAATTCTTGTTTAACATCATTTCCATATTGGGGCACAGAGTGCGGGATCAAGACCCTTCGAGCTTGCGCTACAGTATTTCTTTAGTGGAGTTCGATAGCGTTGTGGAATGCTGAATGAATATATCAATCTAATGTGGCTTAATTATTTAACTCTTGTTTGTGGTTTGAGTGGCAACCCCGCTTTCATTACCTCAACTCTTTCGATTTGTTTTACTGCCCACTAAACTGCATTTTATCCAAAAGTTTTTCGGTTCTTCATATGAATATTTGCATAAGATTGTCTTTTTAAACTCAATTTCAATATTTTTAATTTTTTATTTAATGTTTATTTTTTTAATATTTTACGATTTAGTTTCCTTTTTCTAATTTTACCAAAAAAATATTTACGGATTCTTATAATATTTGTGGATTTTTTCTAAAGGCTTGCACAAGTATATTTTCATATTTTCAAGCAAGAAATTATTTGAGTGCTCTCTATATGCTCAATAGTAAATAGTAATAAACGCTGTCAAATCTGTAATTCTGTAAATTACCATAACAAAGAGTTTAATGAATTTTATTAGCACAAAAAAATATTATATTCATATTTAGCACATATTTAAGAGTATTTCCGGGTGCACATCGAGTTGAGGAAAACTTAGTGAACGCACTCTGACAACGTACTGCGTGAAGTTATCAACTATTCTAAATATCATTACAATGTTAGATGGCGCAACACTATACTTTTTATTTTGCTATGAGATGGCGTTACCTATGTAACATTGAACGATGAAAGTTGACACTTGACTGAAATACTAATACCATGTGGCATTGCGTGTCTGAATTCAGTAGAATTTTGTAACCTGCATTTATGATTGGTATGATTTGTTTTATACCACATCCCAATATATTTGCTACTTATTCTTTAAATACAAATCCTGTGTTTTTATAAAGAAATTAGTCGACTTGAAAAAGTCCAGTTACATGTCAAAAAAAAAAAAAATCATGCTCGCCTAGAACTCATAATATCACTATTCCTCTTCATTCGAGTCATCAATTTCACACTTCAATCTTTGTTTATGGTCCTAAATGCTGGAACTCTTTGCCCTTCGATATTAAAACAACCATCTCCATTACTAATTTAAAAAAATCTTGCTTCACATTTCTTGCAATTTAGCGAATACTATATTACTTTAATACTTTTATCTTTAATATGACTTTTGATCCCTAGTGCTCGTATGTCCAATAGTTCACGCTTGCCCCTTAATGATTTCATTCGAGTGTGATGACTGATGACGCAATCTAAATTAACATAACCCAATTTTAAGTAAATTTTAATTTCATGTGTACACTGCACATAACTGTAAGAAACATCTATAAAATTGTAATAGTTTTTATATGTATATAAGGCTGCCGGGCTTGATGTTTTCATATAATTAATAATAAAAAAATATATAATATTATATAATATTAAAATAATATTAACTTGAAAAATATTATCCTAAATCAGTAACATTAATTGTACCATATATATTTGTTTCGGTTGAATTATTGTTGACATTTTATGTACACTTAATAAATACGTGAATAGTGAACATATTTTGGTAACTAAACCAGTAATTTTGTGTCATCTTTGTAACTAATTGTTAAATCCTGCCTTTTTGATACACATTTTTACTGAATTGTGTAGACTGTAGTTGTCAACTATGTGTTTACACGGTTACCTCTTATATCATTTATGGAGAATGCTTAAAAAATTGGGTTCGAATGTTTAAACGTTAAGATGCGCAAAAATCAAAAATCAAATAGTTTATATGTACAATAAATAAAAACAACTGATGTTAGGTTTGAAATGAATCCACTGGACAAACTGTGCGATCAGCGCGTAACCGTTGCAGCTCGTTCTCTCGAGATTGTATACGATGCTGAGACTATTATACAGCTGGTAGAAGTTTTTAAGATGCCACAAAAAATTTAATAAAATAGTAAATTGTTAAATTAAATGTGTATATATTCACAAAAAAATAAAAAAATTAATCAAAAAAATACTCAATTATACAAAGATTTAACGAAAAGACGGTTTAAGGCAGTAATGTGCTATACATATATACATGATCCTGCATTAGGTACAGCACATGCATTAAGCTACAGTCTATGAAGATCGGCAATCCAAATTGCTAAGAATCCTATAGACAGTCTTTCAAAATGGCCATTAACTCACGAACCCACATGTCAGGTGTGCAGAAGCTTCAACAGCTGAATGGATATGGTGTTCTAGAGAAACTGGTGCGCAACTTCATTTTGAGAGACGTCATCAAATAAACAACGGCATGGAATACTATAATCCAAAACACACAACGACAGAAACAACTCTGACGGACAGCTGTTCCCTCATTAGCTCCAGCTCAACCAGCTGCAAATCCTACAACAGCTTCACATATAGGTAATCTGAGATCTTCTATAGAAGCTGGGTGTTTTCAAATGTAATTGAACCTCTCAGATATCGGTTCCATGTGGCCCATATTTTCATATTCTGTCTTGAACGCACCAAGCCGTAGCTCATCTACCGCGGATTCGTATAGAGAAGGCAATTTCCCACTTAATCTCGAATCCGATGCCACAATAAAGACATAGGGCATCTTCTGGAATCCTTTGTCAGATGATTTCACATTTAAGGTCGCCACCTCAGTGCCTACCAAGCGCAGTCTATTATCTGAAGCTGCCAGACTATACTATCCGCTTGGCTGGGTGTACCCATGTGTATTGCTGGCAAAAATGAAATTTCAAACATTGTGGAAGACGCGCAAATCAGATTCTGGCAGAAGGTATCGTGCAGATCTGAAATGATTGTCTTAACTACGCGTCCACACTGGATCTGATCAAAGTCCGACTCTTCAACAATTGAACTCCACGGATTTTGTGACAGTGAAGGGGACACACACATTTGTTGGAGCGGAGTGTTGTGGAGCGGTTTTATTCACCAGACTGATTCAGAGTGATTTCCCTGACCATGCGACGTATGTGTGGACTGACTGCACAATTGTCTTATCATGGATAAACGGACCTCCTACTCAATGGAACACTACCGATTCGATTTTGGAACCATGCTGTGCGATCAGAGTACAATTATGCTGATTGCGCTTCACGTGGCAACCATTGGCCACCACAATTCAATGTTACATCACCGTAAGAGAACATAGAAGTAACACCTTTTACACTAACATTAATACTTCGGTTTGGCAGCTCGTTGACAAGTATGAGAAGCTCACACGGTGGTTACTTCGAGTAACTGCATATTGTCTGCGCTTTGCCAACAACGTTCAATGCGGATCAGCTAATCGAATGGGAGGAAACTTGACGCTCAACGTGCTAGTTACTGGGTAAAAATTACGCAGCAACACTTCGCCAGTAATCTTGCGCACTTACACAAATCTGTTACTATTAGCAAATATATATAGTACCCTGATATAAAATATATATATATATATATATATATATATATATCCTGCATGAACTCTGCATATTTATGCTCAAATTCGTTATCACGTGAATAGGTTTCGAAGAAGAAGAAGCGTTCTACCTTTTGCTCTTCAGGTGTGAGGGATCTTTGGCTAGAGATCTCTTCTATTTCCCAGAAGCATCGCGGTGTTTGCTCTAAGACCAGGCCGCAGATAATTTTAGCTGCAGGCGCTGACGGATACCGTCCATGATAATTCTGCTGTAAACGGCTGCACCTAAAAGCAGATCTACTCTATTATGTTCAAAGTACGATGAATTCTGGATTGTTGTGCGCACTAATCTGCAGGCTGATGGAGCTCTTAGCGTTGCCTGCGTTGACGGAACCTAAACCGGTTACTTCGATGTTGGTTTTGGTCTTTGGTAACCGTAGGATTTGGGCCATGCTCTCCGAGACAAACGAAGCCTGAGAGCCCTGATCGAAGATGGCAAGAATGGCAATCGACGATTCGTCTAGGCATCGTACGTGAACAAGAGCGGTGGCAAGAAGAACGCTTTTTGGACGTTGTTGTTTTGCATGTAGCGACGTAGTTGATGACGCCAAAGTCGACGTAGCTAAATGACATAAAGCGGTAAAATTAAATGGTCTTTCACAAATACAACACCTTTTCGACCTTTCAGCATCATAGTTTTCGTCTGTGAGTTTGTAGTTTCTCAGCAGCTGACTCGCATTACCATTCATGCAACTCTTCAAATATTGAAGTTTCCTAACGTTCGATAGATCCGTTTTTTGGTGAATGACAGAAGTAAACAAGTCTGAAAGTCTTCCCAACTGAAAAAACTGCCATCGAAGCTTGGTGGTTATAGTTTTGGCAGTGCAGGTGAGCTCTCTACATTTCTTTCATCATTTGCTTCTGAGTTGTTTGGATGTTGAGAATTTACGAATCTATTGTTACAGTAATGAAGATGCTGAGATACATATATGTGGTATGAACATTGCCTTGATATTTCATTAACTCATTAACTCATATATCAGCGACAAATTGAGTGTACAGATTTTTGAGATGTTGTATCTGTGATTGCACTGCTCCTTGTGCAGCTGTGGCTGCTTCTTTGTCCGGATATATCATTTGGTACTCAAATGTTTTTATCCGCAAGTGTTCTTTTTTTGGCATTTACATAAAATAGTTTAATAGTTTGGAACGTAATTCATTAAATTGGTAAATTATGTCGTTATTGTTTATTTATTTATTTTTTTCTCATCTCATTGGATCCTGTAATCCTGGTAATCATTTGGCGCTATGTCCGGGCTATATGGTGGATGCGATAAAACCTCCCATCCGAGCTCCCGTAGCTTCTGACGAGTCACC
>JANSTU010013389.1:0-14976 GCA_027564075.1 Bolitophila hybrida | reverse complement strand
AAAAAATTGCCCCTATATTAATCTTATCTTACTCAATTTACAATCAATTCTTTATTATTTTTATTATTTTATCAATTCCAATTTTTTCTGCGGCCAGTGCTGCCATCTGATTGATAAAAACGATTTATTTTCCTGTGGGTTGAATAATTAGTGCTGCCATCTGAATGAAAAACAACTATTTATTTTTCTGTGGGTTGGGTATTATTCTGATAGAAGGCACTGTATATGTTCCAAGTAAACCGTATGTAAATCATAAAAAAATATCAAACGTTAATTTTCTCTAAGTCCGGCGTAAAATATATATGATAAATTATGTTTGGTTTTTAAAAGCCAATCAGGGTAGCGATTCAGTGCAAAAAATTGCACCGCTAGCTAGTCAAATAATAACTAGCTACTTCAAAAATTGTTGCTAACCTGATTTTAATTTGTGTACTTATAATTTATTACCAGTCTAATTTAGTCTTAATTTGTGATGTTCGCTCATCTGAGCTGGACCCAATCTGATAATATGTTACGCCAGTCTTAATTTGTGATGTTCACACATCTTAACGTTTTGCAAACAGTTTTTTACGCCATCCATTTTGCATCTGAGCTGAACATCTGCGGAATTAACTAACTTCCATTCCCAAGAGATGGCGCCATTGAACGCAATTTTGTAATCACATATGGAATATGCGTAATGCGCAATTGCGCGATATAAACTGATTATTGATTGTTTTTTTAATGATAATTGTTATTAACAGCCTTTAATAAAAATATACCATCAACATTAAAAAAATGTGTCATAAAGGTGAAACACGCTTTTACTTTTGAATATATTATATATACATTCTGTTAGTGCCGCCATCTTCAATTTACACATACATAAAATATCACACATTTTCTTATTATTCTATATAGGCAACATTCATGCTCACGAGATGGCGTGCGGATCGTAAAGGTAACTGGGGATAAACACAGTCAAATCTGTAATTTTGTATGATCAATTACCATTACAAAGAGTTAATTAATTTTATTACTTTTAATGCAAAGTTATAGCACAAAAAACTTTATACACATATTTAGCACATATTTATTTGTTATTGATTATCAAAAAAATGTTTGTTGTTGTTTTTTGTTTGTATACAGATTGCGCCAAAATTTAGCTTGAAAAAAAGGGAAATAATTATATTTGTCTGAATGGTGGTCCTCCCCGGAAATGAAGTTAGGAAAAAATCCGTACGAGAAGACCAGTTTGCATTTTTCTCAAAATAATACCCTATAATTTTTTTTAATTCTTTTTGATATTTTGATGCGCTATAATGTCACCTATAATTTGACTACAGAAAGTTTTTATCTAGACTTTACCGTTATCGAGATAATAAGTTATTAACTATTAAGGTTTTCATAGTTTTTACAAACATTATAAATAAATAAAATTACGATCCGTTGACGATCCGTTGTATAAGCTGCCATCTGCCCAGTCTGTTGAGCTTTATATGAGTGACATTTGGATCGGGCATTGCATTCAGTGGTTCTCCGATTAAAAAATGTCCAGGCTTTAGTGCTGTGGCATCTTGAGGGTCGTCCGACATAACGCATAGCGGCCGAGAGTTTAGGATCGTTCGCCAACCGTAGGCGAGCGTAGCCGCGTTTTAATGTAGCACGGCAGCGGATGAACTCTTTACATAGTCCCAGTTAGTGTGGACGCGTCTGAGTGCATCTTATTTCGGTAAGGATCCTCAGGCAGCATCCTCGGTGTCTTAAACCAAATGCGGCATGTCGAAGTCTGAGTGAATTGCCGAAATTAATTTCGGTAGTTGTCGCAGTGAAGTAGTAGGTGGAAAGACGCGATTGTGTACTGTCAAATTATTGTAAAGTAATATGCACCTGAAAACTAAGGCGACTTGTACAGTTCGGGTGTACATTTTAGTACGGTGGAGGTCGAACTTCTCTAGAAAGTCAACGGCATGGTCCCAGTTAGTGTGGAATTCCGATAAAAACCGTTTATTTGGAAGGGGCAAGGTAGCAGCCTTACCTCCAAACTAGGTAGCAATAGGCCTGTTCTTCCGAATTTATCGGATGCGGTCTGGAAGTCGAAAAAAATACAAATACTGCAATGTAACCCTTGATTACCACGGCCTTTATTTGCACGAATGGTAATTGGATCCGCGTAGACTACACCCGAATGGGTAAAAGCTCTTGTTGGCGTGACGCGTTCTTTAGGTAGATTGCCCATTACCTGTTGGCAGGCAATGATCATACGGAAGCGGAAACCTCTTAAACACCCGTGAATTTGTTGCTTAATTATTCTCCGGGCGTTGATGTAAATCTAGAATTTTTGCCTGGGTGTGCTGAGTGTTAGTTGTACACCAGAATGTAAATTGCGAGTATGGATGTCTACAATGATAAGATCGGTTAAAATGTTTTTATGAGGGTAAGATTATTGGGTGCGAAAATCAATTGATATTTCGGCGACATCTAAACGACCTCCAACGCGTAACAATTTCTGGTTATCGAGAAACGGATTCATATATTTAAGCTTTCTGTTGTTTTGTAAATTAAGTACTAAAGTACAGCATTTTACCGAGAACTCCGCAGCGAATCCAGTGGCTGGGGCTATCATGAAGCTCAGACGGCGATACATTTGTATGCGCTCGGTCCTCCAGTTTCGTGCGACAGTTTGTTACGAAACGATGAATCCAAGCCGTTGTAGCAAGAAAGGATCTGAGAGACGAAAATATGCTTGTGGTTGGCACGCGACTCGACTGTCGATTCACTGGGGACGAATATATTAGGCCAATTTTGTTCAGGTTGGGTAAGCCAATTTGGTCCAATCCTCCATAAATGGTGTAATGGTAGATAAACTGGTGAAAGTCCGCTAGGGGACAGTCTGCTGGGTTATCTGCTGATGGAACATGATGCCATTTATCAGGGCATGTCGTAGACTGGATTTCCGATACTCTGTTGACTACTAATGTGTTCCTTGTGCGGGGTATTTTTCGAATCCAGTTAAGGACTCATGCTGAGTCTGTCCAAAGGCAGAAGTCCATGTTGCGATACTCAAGCGACTGTTGAATAAATTGCAGCAGTTTGGTAAGCAATACAGCAGCACATAGTTCCAGGCGAGCGATGGTTACTTGCCTTCGCTGCCACTATGCTGGTGATCACTGAACCGTCACCCCTGCATGTGCGAGTGTACACCACAGCGTCATATGCTATCTCCGATGGGTCCGAAAATCCGTGTAGCGTTGTACGTGAGTCAACATACGTTCCAAACCATCTCAAAATTTTACTTTTTCGAGGCTTCGAAGATCTGAACTTTGTTTTGAGTTTGTCCGTTTTGAACGATTTACCTCAGCTCGTCCGTGCAATGTGTCCCAATTCCACCATTGCCCAGAAAATCAAATGTGCGAGGAAAAAGGGTACCGAGTTAATTACAAATATATTAGGACCACAAAACGCAGCGGAAATTAGGCGGGACCTAGTTGATTCACATTTTTCCCTAACTGTTAACGAGTCCACTGATGTGCGCAACTTAAAAAGTATTGTGATCATAATTCGTTATTTCTGTGGAGAGAGTGTTCGAAGTTACAGACTTAACAAGACAAAGCAAAATTGATCCACAGAAAATGATTGACTTTGGTGCGGACAACGCAAGCGTCATCATGGCCATAAAACGATCTGCAGGCAAAATAAAAAAAAAAATCTCGTTCGTTTGGGGACATACGCAACTATTCAAATAGAAATTAATACACGTTAATGCACACCTAAAATCTATCTTCAACCATCCTATCGTGAGTCCTGCTCATACCGAATCCTTGCGAAAGCTCGTTGACGGATTGAAAGAGAATGTTCAAGCATTTTACGCACTTGGTCATCCCCCAGACACGTAGACAATGAGCTTGTGGCAGCACCGGTTTCGTCTAAACACCGTTACATATGGTACCGCATCCGCATCCTTTCTGGCCATTCGATGTCTTCAAAAGATCTGTATCGACGAAACCAACCGCTTCCCTATTGCTTCTCAAGTAGTCCTGTCGAGCTTCTACGTCGATGATCTAATGACCGGATCATGACTGGTGCCATGTTCCGTCCATCCTGCGGACTGTGCCTCGCGTGGACTATTTCCGTCAAGACTACATGAATACAAACTATAGTGGAATGGTCCGTCTTGGCTCAAATACAGCGAAGCCATGCCATGAAAAGCAACCACCACCCAGAAAGAGCTGCTAGGAAGATTTTCATCGCTGTAAAACAATTTCTAGATGACTGTCGACCGAACGTACCTTCCCGTAGAGCTGGCCCGTTGACCACATCAGAGCTTCAAATCAGCCTGGGTATATAGGTCCGTTCAATATGCCCACCTATCATCCAAAATAAAATGTTGCTCCCCAAGCGGATAAATATTATCCTCCAAACTTCGAGCAATGAAAACTTGCCTCGATCAATCCAATTAAGCCAACACGCCATATGGATTCAGGCATCCATATACACCAAAAACACCTCAACATGCGGTGTGTACTACGCAGGACCCCTTCACGCTGCGAGTCAATAAGGGAAGAGGAAGCAGTACTTGCTTCTGAAGGTACACACTGACACTTTATTCCTCCTGGATCACCCAATTTCGGTGGAGTTTGGAAATCCGCAGTGAAGTCCGGGAACCATCACCTACGATGCACTATCGAACCAGCTCTTCTAACGTACAAAGAGATGACCTAAGTTTTATTCCAAGTTGAGGCAACTTGAATTCGCGTCTACTCTGTGAAATTTCTGACGACCCCGAGGTTTACACGCACTTACTCCACAGGATACTTTCTGGTCGGCGAAGCATTAAATACAATGCCTGACTCCGACGTCACCGACGATAAAATGAAACGTCTGAATCGATGGCAACTTCTCCAACGTATTGTACAAGACACTTGTAACAGGTGGCGCAATGAGTATCTTTCCACATTGCAACACTTGCCCAAATGGCAGAAGCCAAAGGACAAACATCGATGTTGGTGATCTAGTTTTGATTACAGACGTAATCATGGTACATTTTAACAATAATATTATGATTCTCGACGCTATAAGACGTTGGAAAATGTTTTTTTTTTCGATTTTCTAGACCACCTAGTCTAAACATTTATCGCCCCCGCACATTTTATTATCATAAAGCTACTTCAATAGACGCTGGTTTAGTACAAATTGCAACAAAGACCCGCACCACACCGCACACATCATCTTCAAAACAAACTGTTTCCGTATATAATAATGTTAACCATGCATTGCGCAAACACTGTCTCAATGCGGTCGACGGTATTCAAACACACGTGTATGCGCATACTTAACAAATCTATATACTACCATATGTATATCTATATGCTTGCATATAATTATACTAGATATACATATGTTACTTATACAAACACACACATGAAATATATACAGTAATGTGTACTTGGAGTATATATCTGCATTAAGGCAATGTGCACTGCAAACGCTCATAACTAAATGCATTTGCAAACAAACTTCTCAACGTATTATATTATATAGATATATAGGTACTATATTATATACATGTGGATAAACGTTCCTCGGGCTAAGTCAGTGGTAACCAGCAAATATCGAAGCTGGCATTTATATATATCCGCACATCGCGTTTGTGTGTATTACGTGTAATTGAGATCTCTCATGGTAAACAGTATGAACGCGTACAAGGATTTATTCACTTGTAAAATGCACTCTAAATTGTATATATGTATGTATATAAACAGTGCATATTTTATGTTGCGTACATCCAGATAACCGTATACGCATTAATAAAATATCAAATATTATGTTTGTTCGGATTCTTTAATGATACAGACGCACAAACATAGACTAAACACACAACGCAACACGGTAATTAGTCGATGTTTAGGGAGGAATGCAAATGTTTATTTGTATATATAGTATATGTAAATGTCTCCCTTTGAGGACTCGCTGATCGGTAATTGGATTTCACAATATTCCAAGTAAAGATAAAATGTTTTTTTACATTTGTATTGTACAACAGTGTAAAAATCTATTGGAAACAACAAAAAACATTATTTAAAATTATTAATTAATTACAATTGCACATCTGTGCTTTTTACCAAAAAACTAACATTGACTGACCCAATATAACACTCAGTTAAACTTCACATTAATGATGTACCTGTATTTAACGTATTTACAGTTTTTGCACAGTCATTTACTTACTCAATCTCGATACTTATCGGTCGTTGCACAATGCACATAGACTTAATAAATTGCAATAAACACTAATTGTCGGCTTGCTGCTAATGCGCACTTGAATTAAGCATAAAATTTATAAGTATTTATATTCTTATGGACAATATTGTATAGCCATATATTAACTAACATATATACAGGGTGACATTACTGTCTTATTCACTAAGTAGTTGGTAATGAATACAAATATTTATAGTATGCAAAGAAAATAGACCTTAAAGAACATTTTATACAAATTCAAATCTTATTTTTTCCAAGTTAGATGCTAAAACATTTCTGCCACAGAAAAAAAAGCCGTGGCAGCAAAGTTTTAGATGAAATGGGAGCGTATAAAAATCACGAATTATAAATCCCAATTTCTTTTATTTTTGTAGTACTGAGTAGAACGAAAACCACTCCTTGTCAGCAATTCTTATTTTGTTATACTGTCTTCTTGTCTTCTACGAACATTGACAATGCTTCAGTTGTTTTGTTAGTTGGTGTTGAGCTCGTGAATTTGTGAGATATTGTCGATATTTTTTAGCTCTTCTAATAGAAGAATGTATGTCCCTTACGACTGTCGAAGTATCAACTTTTCCAGAAGCACGTAAGCTCATTTGAGTTACATAAATTAGTTTCTCTGTTGGTACCGTCTTCCTCATATCCTTTGTCTTTCTTTTTTTAGTCCGATCACTCGATTCCACGAAACCTTTACTCGGACGGCCAGTTTCAGGCCGAGATCTATTCATAGGAATTTTGACTGTTGTTTTACGGAAAAAAATCCCTTGGGAAGGGCGGATAGTGGGTCGTGAAATAGTACCCTATGGCCGGCAACACCTTTTGAATCACGCTTAGGGAAACAACCCTTGGGAATGTTGGTTAGAGGGTCAAATCACGCGTACATGACAATGTTCTATAAAATGTTTACATAAAAGCGTCCGAATTCTATCAGTATTTATACATGTTCAGCTAATCGCTAAACGGCGAAACGGCCCATTCGGCGAAATGACTTATTCGACGAAATGGCCTATTCGGCGAAACGGGATTCGACCGGTCTAAATTCTAAAAAATGTATTTGTAATATTTGTAATTTTAGTTTAAAAATTAAAAAATGTTTTAATATCGAGTCATCCTTACCAATCAACAATTTGGCAATTACTGGTGAAATTGGCAGACTTTGGCAAAATACTTCAAAATAGTATTTTAAATACTATTTTTTCAAAAAATACTATTTGAGTAAAATAATTAACATTCATTTTCATATATTTTTAAAAATAATTTCTTATAGTATATAAAATTTATATATATGTTTTATATTATTTATTAATTTATATTATATTTTATTATAGTATTAAAATTTAAATTGAATTCAGTTATTCAAATATATATTTATTTTATTTATTATGAGAGGGGTGAGAAATCTGGAGATTCTTACTATATGACGTGAATAAAGACAGTTTTCAGTACAAATAATATTTCCGAAATATTTAATTTTTCAAAATAATATCTTTTACAAAAATAATAAAATTTATATTTAATTCAGTTAATGAAGTTTTTAAATCGTCCACCGATAAAAAAGTGCACCGAAAAAAGTAATTGTGCTCCTAAAAATTAAAAAATGTTCTCCAAAAAAATCAAATATGTGCTCCAATACATTCAAAAGTGACCACTTTTAAATTCCAAAACGTGCACCGAAAAAAATCATAGGAGGTCATATTTGAATTTATTGGAGCACAATTTTGAATTTTTTAGAGCACGATTTTGAATTTTGAGGAGCACATTAACGAATTAGTTACTGGACGCTTTATACGTACCCTATAATTATTATTTAATTTAATAATAATTTAATTTATTATTTAAATTTAATAATTTAATTTTTAAGAAATATATAGTATTTTGGTATTTAAAACACAGAAAACGTATTTTAGTATTTTGAAAATACAATACAAAATACATCTATTATACTTATATCATGTAATATCAGTGCTATTAATTGAACAATTATTACAAAATTAAACTGATATTCAGCTATTAAACTCCAAGATAGTTTTTAGTGACAATTTTTTATGTGACATAGCACCTTAAACAGCTAATATTGTGATGCATTTTAAAGAACCGTTGGAAGAATTTAAGTCTAAATGGCGATTGCTTTAAAACAAAATGTATCGATATAATCTCTATTTTGTAGGATTGGCCGCTTTATATTCTCATTCCCTTGGTTACACATTGATGATTTTTTTATATATGTTAAAAATCGTATTATAGTAGTATACTTATTTTATATTTTTAGATTCTTTTCCGAAAAATCGTGACCAAATGGCAAGACTTTCATATCCGCTCTTCTCCGATTTTTAAATTTTTTTAAATTTTATGTAATTCTAAATTATTTAATTTTTATGGACACACTTATTATGGATACAGATGTTTCCTGTTGTTATTGCAGCCAATTCTTCGTCTAAAAACAAAAAAACACAATGCTCTAAGGACATTTGGGTGCCTATTATAAAGATGGTCAAGATAGCACGGTCGTCATTATCCCCACCATCGGTGACCTTGTAAACCGCCTGCAGCAAATTAATCAACGTTACTTAAACTTGGGCCAGCCATTATTTGTAATTGGTATAGACTTCTCTAATCCTACATTTTTTTAGTTTTAGTATTTTAGTTTTTATCAAAATATTATTAAAATTTTTATTATGAAGCTAAAAAGAAGAAGAAGAAGAAAGAAATTTTCAACTCCTGAATATTCTGTTTGTTAGAGCAAAATCATAGCTTTTTGTCTGTAGTTTTAACAGTTTGTTTGTTATTTTAACGAACATTTTTTTTGGTGCAAGGAATCGGTGGGTGGCGTACGAGTAGCTAAAGAAGTAGATTATCATTTTGCATTTAACCATCAAATCAATAAAAACAGAAATAGTTATGACACAAATAGCATTGCCTCGGAACGGACAGAAAATACGGCAACGACCAAAGCTACGAATAAAAGGATAACGCTTTGAAATGTTATCACGTTGTTGAAGCCAGGACGACTGAGAACTTTTACAGATACGATTAGATCTGCCCATCTGAACATCCAGGAGACCAATTGGCCACAGGGTAAGATTAGCCGAGGTGAATTCTGTACTGGTTTTATGGAGATAGGAAAGACTATAAAAGCTATCATAGGTTTTAGTACGATTGGTAAGAGATTGTGTACGCAACACCATAGAAGATATAGAAAAAAAATGGTAGCGAAGACATATACCGAACGACGATAGGCATGCATAATAGGGTGGATTGATTTTTAAAAACTGTAATGTAAAAGATGGGAAAAATAAAATAAAAAATATTGGTGTATTTTTTTTTAAATGTTTCACGGTCGCGCATCGAGCTTTAAGTTTTGACAATTAGCTTTTTCTTTTCAACAATGTTACTAAGATAACTTGTCACACGATGGTTACACGTAAAAAATATGTTTGAAAGGACGATTTTTAGAAAGAAAGAAAGAAATTAAAGAATCTACACTGTGAAACATTTTTTTTTAACCATATAACTAAAAAACCGTTTACACAATATAAAAATTATTTTACGCAAAAAATAAACATAAAACATCATTCCGAGTAAAATGTTTTCAAAAAAATCTTCAACACTAATTTCGCAGTATATCAAAGCCCTACCAATTGGGCCATTAAAATCACCTGGACCACTTGTATCACCGTCTAGATGATTAATTAGATGACTAAGAGTAAGTACATTTGCAAGCAAATGACATACTAACCAATGGAGTGATTTGTTGAACTTGTTTTCCAAATGCACTATTACTCCTCCCTTCCATCCTGTATTAGTATTAGTACCATCACACCCGATACCACACAAGTCATTTGACGAAATGGAGTTGTCAGTCAGTAATGAATAAATGGCATTCATAATGTTTACGGCTGTATCAGATTCTTGGACAACATGACTAACATTTTGTGAACCGGGCTCAGCTATCAAAACTATTCGCTTGTCATTTTGTCGACGATTATCAAACATTTTCAGTGTTTGGTCTTTACGTCCATCAAAAAACAATATTCTCGATCACTGTATCTTCATCCGTGAACGTCGTACCTTATTACGATCTACGAGTACCGCTACAGCAATATCTGCAGGCTCGATGTACCATACCGATCTGCAGATTTGGCAAATACAATTGTTTTGAATTTGCAGGCTGCAATGTCGAATTGTTTGTAACAATCTTCTATAAACTGTGTTACCTTTATTTTATACGCAGGAGTAACCTGTCGCTCTTTACTAGATTTAGTAAGAACAGAACGCTTTTGAAGTTGATCATCATTACCACTATTTGTTGATACGACATAAAAGGTGGCATAATACTTCTCTTATTGTTGGAAATGTATTGACTGGAATAGATCCATATATTTATTTTTGAGTTAAAAAAAAAAATAAAGTAACAAAAAAAATCACAGTTTAGATTCTTAAATACATTTTTTTTCTGAAGAACATGTATGGAAAACTTTTTGAAAAAAACTTTTCCTGTAATCCTATAATTCCTATATTGCAAACATATTTTTTTTAGGTGTAACCATCGGGTAACAGTTTTTGAAAAAATAGCCAATTGTCAAAACTTTAAGCTCAATGCGCAAACGTATGACATTTAAAAAAAAAAATACCCCAATATCTTTTATTTAATTTTTATCTTTTACAATTTTTTTTAGTTTTACCCTAATGCATACCCTTAATGTAACTTCCAACGAAAATTGGAGACGTTTCTTACATTATATGGAAACACAATTATGCAGACATCAACCTTTTATTTTAGTGATACATGGAATGATGATGCGTGATATTGTACTGACTATAGTAAAACGGATACATAGATTATTATGGGTGGCGTCATGTCAATGCTGTTTTTGAAAATTTACTCCTAGTTCTTTTTAGCTTCATCTGACCTGATTACTGAACTCGCAATGTTATTTTTACATTGTACATTTTTTAATATTTTTAAGTTTTTTGTTTTATTTGAACTAAAAATATGCTGAAATATGTGTTTCAAATTTAGGTCTCAGGAAGCCCATATTTACAAAATTGGTCCGCGCGTGAAAATTGTTAAGAATCGCTGTTCTATAGAGCATAAAAGGCATTTCTTTAATAAGAATAGTAATTAATTTTTAAATCACTTTAGCGCCTTATCCGTAACTACATCTTATAACAACTATATATCTGTATATAATTCAAAACGCAGTTTTCTTTATTCTTCCTTAACATAATTTATTATTTTATTTTGCATATATAACATACGTATATAAATATTTACAGAGACAAAATTCCCACCAACGTGGTCAGAACAAACCACAAAAACCGACCATCAGTGGTAAATTGAAAGGGCGAGACTCGCGTTTAATTACTTTCGCTCGACAGAACGTGTACATCGAGTCGAGCATCATTAGACTTTTAATAGTACTTGCCCAAAAACGATAAATCAAACCATCTCCTTGTCCCTTGTTAGCGACGCGCATGTTTTCTTTTTTATAATCTAATCCGTTTGACACCTCAAATACAAATTGTCCTTTTCGCGCGCGTCCGTTTCTTTTTAGGTTTTTTTTTCTTTTTGATTTATTTCTTTTCGGTTTCCAATTTTATTATCGTCCACAAGCGAAATGCAATCACAGTGTATATACACAAACACAATTATAGATATACCATCCCTTAAAAAACGTGTACCGCTATAGTACATACTACAATGAATTGTCTTCTTTATGGATTAGATACGAATTAATTTGTAACATTCGCATTTTTATGCTCCTTGAAAGCAAACAAGAAAAAGGAACGTGCTTGCGAATCGCAGGAGATTAATTTGGATCGTCAATTTATTGTACACATAAATAATGAGTGTGTGTACGTCGTATAATTGCAATATATGCCAGGTTAACAGTTACATTGTAATTCATTTGAATAAAAAAACGCTTTCTACGGGTGCATTCACCACAATATTCGAGGGGTGGTGTATAAGAATATGTAAATACTTAAATGCGAGACCTTTTTTTAAAAAAGGTAATTTAAAATTTGAAGAACGTGAATTAATCACCCTCTCATCTTATCGGTACATGAGCGAATCAGAGTTAAGCGATAAACTTGTTCTGTCAAATGAATTGGATTTTTATGGGGGTAACATTTTAATGATCCGAATGATGTGTGCTCAAATTTCACACTGAGTGTTTCGGTGACTTTGAAGTGGCGCTTTTGATTCATATAATTATTTGATCAGTTTTTCAGTATTCTGCAAAACCTTACACACACACAATCATACAAATATTCCTATTGTCCGTCTGATGCGTATCGTCAAGTACTGTTAGAGTGCGGCGGGCGGTCACTAATGGATATGTGCGCTTCTCGTAACAAAAACCTTTTTACGTTTATATGCGAAAAGACAATGCGTCCGTGAGCTTGCAATTGAGCTTTTTTTCTATAAGTGAAGCGCAACATTTAAAAAACAATGTTAACTGTATATATGTATTATTTATAAATGTGTATAGCATATGTCGAGTGTGTATGTGTTAGTGTGGTAGAGTTTGTTTCATACTAGCGCAAATAGCGGATAATTAGGGTGAATATTATATTGGCTAGAGCTGCTCCTCCTGTTTGCTGCTGCTCCCTATGTTACACTTGTGCACTACACATAAAGAAAATGTGTCCGGAAAATGCTGGGCACTGTATGTACGACCAGCAGCTCGACGGAGACTTAATGATTTTGTGTTTAAAAATGGAAATGTGCTTTGCGAAATTTAGGTTGAGGTGGTTATTGTGCGGCTGTTTGTAGTATAGAGAATGCTTGGGGCGAGTAACAGACGCAATTTTCCACTAATTATATGTGGACAAGCATTTAAGTGCTCGGCGCGTGCTTATGGGATTTTTGGCCAAAATGCGTTTAATTACCTTGTGGTGGTGTAAGCGAAACGAAGGTAACAAAGAGAGATGAACAAAGAAATGTTTCCACTTTAAAATAATTTTTTTTGTATTTTAATGTCACCAAAAAAAATTATATGTTGGAATTATATAAATTATCGCGTATACATAATTATTACCGTTATTAAAGCCAATACATTACATATACATAATTGTGTGTGTTAGTATACAGAGGTGTTAGCCGGAATATTTTACAATCTTGATAAATTGGCGGTACGCTGCTAAGAAAGCGTCCGTCGACAAGCTACTCATAGCTCCAAGTGAATAGCCTTTGTAGAGAGGTATACAAATAATGCAATATACGCCTTGCATGTTTTGCAACACCGGAAGAAAGGTAAGTTCGAGATGACATAATATGACTGGTGGGCAGATCTGCCATGAGTTGCACTCCCGTCGACTTCTTGTGTCTTATACATGTAGTGCAACTTTTATTGAACTTCTTCGCAGCGTTTCTTGCGTTTTAGATCGAGAATCTGCGGCGTAACGTACAGTGAGTCAGTTCATTTGCTGCGGAAATTGCAGTTGTTGCAGTCTGCAATAAGAAGAATAATTAAATGGCCTTTATAAAGTAATAACAAATGATGTTTAGTTGAGAATGGTTGATTCGCCATTTCCAGACGACAGCCCACTTTGAGGAGACCATCGTTTAAGTGTGCTTTTGCTCGACACTGCTCATCCAGCTTTGCAGTTTCAAATTTCAGCACCAAATTCTGCATCTTGAGTAATTCGCACCCAAAAGTGCAGATCCTCCAAAAGCTCTTGAGACGACAAAGCTTCCAAAATTGCGAATAGATTATTCGACAATTAAATGAAAATCTTCTAAGATGAGCTGTGAACGGGTAAGTGAGGTGATCCTCTGCAAGATTTCCAAGTTTGGTTCAAAAGAACTTGTGAGCGAGATGACGTCTGGTTTTTCGTCAATATTTGTCACTAAGTTCGTCTTTAGTTGCGGCAAACAAGATTTTGGATCGAATAACCACGAGTTGTAACTAGCCACGAGATGCACAATCAGCAGGGTTATCAGTGCCGGGAACGTGACGCTAACACTGTGATCCAGAATCAAGAAGCATGGTTGGTAGGCTAGTAGGCTGGTAACGCTCGAACACATTCCGAAAAGATATCGATCTGCTTCCGGAGTGTTGAAGCAGAATCAACTGATAATGTGGGAAGAATGAAGATCTGCTCTTATTGTCTCAATCTAGTATCGCTGTGTCTAAATAGAACTTCCAATATCTTTCGAAGAGTTCCAGGTAAGTATTCACCAGCGAAACCGGCTATTACTAAGTCCAATCTTTATTGCCTGGTTGTTACTGTTGACGGATTTTGGAGCACCTGGATAAGGGTCCTCATTAACTAGGTAACTATTAGTCTAGTTAGTAGTGTTTAAGGTATAGTCTACTTATCGAAAAAACAACCACAAATCCATGTAACCACGATTCCAAAAAATACATGTAACAATTAACTAAAGTCTTTGAACAAAGTAAATAATATTCACGCTAGATATGTTCACACACAAAATATCGGTGTACTACGGACGCGACGCGGTTGTAAGGCGCGCCAATATTGTCCAAGAATATAACAATTATGTAACCAAGAAAATTGAAACACTTCCAAGGCCAATAAACTAAGTAAAACGACCAAATTCGATTAAGTAATTACAAGTTTATTGTCGCGGACCATTGTGTTGAACTGCTCCAACAAGCAAACAAGAGCACGATTCGATAAAAAAATTCATAGTACAAAGGGACATCTAAAAGATGTACTGAGGATGTTCCAAAATGACATAATTTGGCATGTCATTTAGAGATATCG
>JANSTU010013378.1:0-14981 GCA_027564075.1 Bolitophila hybrida | reverse complement strand
AAAAACGGACCAATTGTTATTTTTCTATAGAAAAACGGACCAATTGTTATTTTTCTATAGAAAAACGGACCAATTGTTATTTTTCTATAGAAAAACGGACCAATTGTCATTTTTCTATAGAAAACGGACCAATTGTCATTTTTCTATAGAAAAATGGACCAATTGTCATTTTCTATAGAAAAACGGACCAATTATCATTTTTCTATAGAAAAACGGACCAAATATCATTTTTCTATAGAAAAAACGGACCATTTGTCATTTTCTATAGAAAAACGGACCAATTGTCATTTTTCTATAGAAAAACGGACCAATTGTCATTTTCTATAGAAAAATGGACCAATTGTAATTTTCTATAGAAAAACGGACCAAATATCATTTTTCTATAGAAAAAACGGAACATTTGTCATTTTCTATAGAAAAACGGACCAATTGTCATTTTTCTATAGAAAAACGGACCAATTGTCATTTTTTTATAGAAAACGGACCAATTGTCATTTTTCTTTAGAAAAACGGACCAATCATCATTTTCTATAGAAAAACGGACCAATTGTCATTTTCTATAGAAAAACGGACCAATTGTCATTTTCTATAGAAAAACGGACCACTTGTCATTTTCTATAGAAAAACGGACCAATTGTCATTTTCTATAGAAAAACGGACCAATTGTCATTATCTATAGACAAATGGACCAATTGCCATTTTCTATAGAAAAACGGACCAATTGACATTTTTCTATAGAAAAACGGACCAATTGATATTTTTCTATAGAAAAACGGACCAATTGTCATTTCTCTATAGAATAACGGACCAATTGTAATTTTTCTATAGAAAAACGGACCAATTGTCATTTTCTATAGAAAAACGGACCAATTGACATTTTTCTATAGAAAAACGGACCAATTGACATTTTTCTATAGAAAAACGGACCAATTGTCATTTTTCTATAGAATAACGGACCAATTGTAATTTTTCTATAGAAAAACGGACCAATTGTCATTTTTCTATAGATAAACGGACCAATTGTCATTTTCTATAGAAAAACGGACCCATTGTAATTTTCTATAGAAAAACGGACCAATTGTCATTTTTCTATAGAAAAACGGACCAATTGTCCTGTTCTATAGAAATACTTACCCTAATTTATAATAGCAAAGTGGACGTGGATTTTTGTTTGGACATTTTTAGAGCTTTTTTTAGGTTTCATGAATGTTGTTCTAGTGCAGTTTTTTTATTCGTTTAAGATAAATTTCTCAAAATAGTTCATTTTTGTCTTAATGAATGTAAACTGTTACATTGCCGTATATAAAAAAGCGATTTTTATTATAAATCCGCACTTCGACCGAATGTATGATTTTAATATACGTATGTTATAAAAAAGCTACCTCTTGAGACCAAAATATATTTTGACCTATTTAACTTAAAAAAAAAACGATTACAAGAAATAAGAAAAACATACGATAAAAAATGTATACGCATATCAAACAAACTCAAGTCTGTCTTGAACATTCAGAAGAAAATTAAACGCGCGCACATTCCAAGCCATAGTCATGTGCCTACAGTCCAATGAAAATTATATCGCATAAAATCTTGAAAATAGAAATTATATTTGGCTTAGAGTACATTTGGAAAATGTCACCACGTTACATAGAACTAATTTGAAATCTAGATGGCTTTTCCATATATAAATAGAAAACGCTCCATAACTTCTGTATGGGTTATTTTAAATGTGTGTTAGTATTATTTATGTGTATATTTAGTTTAATTAAACATCCTTCTAAATAATTTAAAATCATTTATAATTAATATTACTGTTCAAAGAAATCCTTTAGAAGTTTGATCCCAGCATCAAGCACCACAAGAGGTCAACAAACGCTGCTAACAGCGTCCAATACATTCTCTTAAGTCAATGTTATGTGTGTGTGTTGCTTGCCAAAAAATATCCACACAATATTATGTTTTCCGTGTATAGGAAAAGCATCGCGTTCTCGAGAGATGCAATAAATAAACACAACCAGATGAATTTTACGTAATCTCACGCATGTACGCACTGTTCGGCTCAAGTGTTTCACGTAATATTGCGCTACTGAACATTTTCAGCGTGCATTTCCCAACATCTTTGAATACGCATGCGCGGTTTTCTCAACGACGTCGGCATGCGTCGTCACAATGCTCTCACATATGTGCCTATAAGAAAATCTCCGCAGTCTTCGCCGGAAAGCTTGCAGTGTTGGACTGTGCTATCGAAAAACTCATCGTGCGAGTTACTAAAGTGCATAAATTCTATACTCTACGCGATTATGCAACCGGTCATTTGCAACGGGTTCGATTTTCAAAAGACTATATGTGAGAAATAAGGACAATTATTTAGTGTATCAGTATAGAATATTGGGACAAAAAACGACAGTTATAAGACATCGTTCGATTGTGCGCGCATGAGCAAAAATAGTTTTCTTGCGTTTTCTTCCCCGGGAAAATCGTATTGCGGATTAATAATATGAGTGTAAGTTGCACGATTTTGCACGTAGCGTCTGTGCTTATATAAATAGAAAATCATCACTCGAATCTACCGACTGGCGGCGCGCTACGACCTGAGTGTCTCGTGTATGCGCACGCTGCGCCAGCTTCTATTCAAGAGTCACCTTTCATCGACTGGAGACGATTTTCCGAGTTCAAAATTATATATATTTATGTATATGAACTCCTAGCCGCATTTATCGTGCGTGTGCCGCCTATAAAACTGGCTTAAGAGTTTCCAAAGCATATATCTAAGAGAGTTTTATAAATATACATTTAAATTGGACGCTATTTTCAGATCGTCATTATTTATTTGCATATATTGTTTGTGAGTGGGCGAGAAAAGTGTTGCAAATACACGTTATTTTGTTTATGTGTAGGCGTTCAAGTTACAACCAACGGATATTTGCACATGTTTTGGTTGCGGGGATTAGTTGGGCCTACAGAGTGTTTTTTTTATGAATTGGTGACAGTTTTTTTTAATGTATTTTTGAAAAATACTTTCAAATTCAATAAGATTATATACCTTTAATAATAACTTTTACAGATGAGAGTGAAAAATAACATCTTGAATTTTATGATTTCTTAAAGAACAATATTGGGCCAGTCAAAATTTAAAAAAAAATACTTAATATTTAGAGAGTTTGACATTGAGAAAAAAACATTACGAATTTTCCGTAAAATCTTCTATGTTTACAGTTATTATTATTAAGTGTGGGTGATCCTGATACCGTGGAAACGTCCGTTTTACCTCAGCCAGTCGTAGAGAGCAGTGCCACTTTGACAGTTATTGCGGTTGTTCCAGTATTCGTGCCTTGCGAGGTTGTTGAGGTCTCTCACGTCAAATTTTTGGTGTCCTTTTTCAAATATAATATGTACGTTGAAACAGAAAGAAAAGATTTGTTAGTGTCTGTTTTTACCAGAATTGCCGTAGCTTCTTGATAAAATACCGATGCCTCTTTGGTCTGGTGTCTTGTCTGTACGGAAAAATGTAGTTACTAAACGCTACATTGTTACGGGATGCGGGTTTGGGGGGGAGTAGGAGTGGGGTTAAGAACACTTGCAAACGATACTGACGGCCTCGAGCTCGTAGCTCGCCTGTCGGAGTGTTCGGCGTTCCCTAGCTTCTTCGATGAGTTGCTGCTTCCGCTTGATGAGCATCAGGTAGTGCAAACATCCTCTGTAGATCGCAGCATGTCCTTCCTTGAAATTGACACACTAGGCCTTTGATTGCGCTGTCCTTGTGGTTGGGCATTGACCTCATCTGTGCACTTTACGCATCGACTCTTCCTTTCGCAGTTCCGGGAGGAGTATCCGAAATTTTGGCATTTGAAGCATTGCGAAACACCTTTCGACTTCATCATTTCGAATCGTACGTTGGTTTGGCCTAGGAATTTCTTCGTGGCCAGGAGAGCTCCGACATCGCTGTTGGGTTCCACTTGTATGTGCTAAAGGTTTAGCACACGCTCTGCCCTTTTTACTATCTCCGTTGACCTTGATATTGAGCTGGCATTCCTATTTGTGGCTCTCTTATCTTTTGGGTCGTAGGTCTGGGCAAGAACTTATTGAAAACCGAGCCTGGTGTTCCTAATATTCATCCCGGAGGCAATGATTGGCGGTAGTTTGCACGATTTCTTGGGGACCGTGGAAGGAGAGGCCTTTGTCGCCGTGCTAGCTAGTGTAGCAGTGGAAACAACCGGTGTTGTCTTTGTCGCAGTGGGTTCAGGTACGGTTGGTGGCTTTTCTGTCGTAGTTTTCTTTGGAGCCAGTTTATATGCTCGCTTCGTCACGTTTGTAGATGATTCATCCGGGGTTGGTGCGGGGTCTTCGTTGTTAGTATCAAAAATTGAGTAAATATTATTATTTATTACGGACAGTGGTGGGAACGATACGTTTTCACGTTTTCGACTCGCAGAACGAACTAAAAAAACATCTGTTTGTGTTTATTTTCTAATGGAAACTTGTCTGTTTTATCAAAAGACGTTCCATTATCTGACCAGATTTGGGTACAAGGACCTCTCCTGGCAGTCATCCACAGTTCGGGTAACAAGACAGACGAAAATCACTAACCATGCTTTAATTTTAGATTTCTCATTTTGTGGTGTTACCACAGCCGGTCGCAAAGCAGCCATATCGTAGCAGAAAGCCTGCGGATATTAAAAGGGCCTGCAAAATCTACTCCTACTTCTAAAATGGGAGGAGCTGGTGTCACACGAACGCCGGCGGTGCATTTGGTGTTGATATATTATCTTAACAAACGTCTGATTTGTGGGATACTTAATTGACTTATGCCGGCTTGTGGACCAACATGTAATGCGACTGCGTGTGCGTCTTGAATTAGTAGTTGAACTAGGGCATACTTTGCTGATAGTATAGGTAGATTATACTAATTATAGTATCGAGGTATAGTATACTCGTGTGCATTTCGTCTAGTGACCGGTTAGCATGAGCTAGCCGTCCCGTTATCCTTAATATGGAGTCATTGATACGGATGTAATCTACTGTAAACGGGTTATGGCACCAACTCTGACTTGTTATAGCTTTTCGCGATAAAATTTCATCAGGATTCTAATGGATACGCTATTGCTCGGCTCTCGTGGTCTGAAGTATTAGGTTGAGGAAAAAGTCTTGTATTATCGCTAGATGTCATTGGAAGCGCATATCTTAAGTAATACTAATGGCATCGAGTCATACTATGTCTTGTTTGAAAGATGTACTTCAACTCAATTCTTGACAGTATTGCGTTTGGTTAAAATTGCATATCAAAATGGAGCATAATAAAGAGAAAATTCATCGTGAAAATCTCTAATTGAAAATTGTTTGTGCTGGACTTCTGCTGATCCTATGTAGACTGGAGGAAAGTTCTCTAGCGACCGTGAATACGTAAACTTGTTGGTACGTTCTTGGTAGACCAAATTTCATGTATACAAATATTTTAGCATAAAGATTAAATGTATACATTATTTTTAAATTTTCTTAAAATCAAGGAGTTTATCTAATATTAACAGTCGAAATTCATTGTAATCTACAGTACCGATTGTTAGTTTAGATATTTTAAAACATAACTAATTACTTACGTACTTGAATACTTGCGACGCAACACATACAAGCATATAATACACGTCGCCGGCTAACTGTAAAAATAAACCATTCAGTTTATGTCCGATTTCTTCACGAAATTAATCCTGGAGCTTAAATAAAACACGAGGATTATTATGTTTACTCAATAATTAATTTCGTAATGAATTCAAAACCTTAGACAATCAAAAAACACATACGGGCGCGCTAGATATATTGATTTATATATTAATCCAGCGTTTACTGTTAGCAAAAAATACACGAACTGGTAGCAAGAAATACACGCACACGCACAGTCGCCGATGTTGCCAATTTTAAAAACAGGGGCGCACACATACCCGATGAGGGCTTATTGTTTATATTTATATATTTGCGTCGGGGGCTGAAAAATACACACGATTTCACGAAACACTTACACGTAACGGAACAATTAAATACGTCCGCAAATTTCATTTTGACGAATGTGTGCTAGAGAAAATGAATGATGAATGACACATACAGTGAATCGGTGACTTGTTCGAACATGTCATGTTGAAGGAGAGTCTTTTTGTTACTTGTAGTAGACAAATTTAGACGTCCCTGCACGTACGAAGAACGATATTTTTGTACGTACATATATGAACAAATATATCAATAGTTCTTCAGGTATCGGTTTGTCTCACCAAAATCAGCCTATTAATATTATTTCTACACTTGACTGACTGTCGCCTCGGTGCTGAAAAACAATCACGATTTCACGAAACTGGACAATTACATACGACCGAGAATTAAATTTTGACGACTGCGTAAACATGTTATGTTGAAGACGAGTCTTGTTGTTACGTTACGTTACGTTGTATTTTGATCTTTTGTCGTGAGTAAACACAATAAACACATTTATTGAGATTTTTGTTTTGTGTTCTACCTGTCAAATATTTTCCTTACATAAATAATAAATATTGAATATTTTTAAAAAAAACACTAAATTTCCACAAAAACCGTTTCAAAATATATTATATTATTTGATCTGATCCATCCACAATTGGATGTATTTATAATTTATTTCATTTTATAGTTATAACAAATCCACCATTAAAATCTTAAAACGTTCAATATCTCAAATTCTATTTTATTTATGATGCAAACAAACAAATTTGTTGAGTAAACAATCTCAAACAATCGTCTATAAAAAAAACGATTATCTCAATTTTGATTTAAGCAACGGAAATTATTTGATTATAACATCCGTTCAATGTATTTTCAATATTCTATTTTCAGACCAACGGCTCTTCAACGAACAATCAATCCGCCAAAATGAGGAACATCCGTTCAATGCCACAATGGATGGTAATTTGTACATACAAAACTAAAAATTAAAGTTTTTTTAATATTGCGATCAATTATAGAATGAAACTAACCATCAAGTTGGCCCCAGGCCTCCGCCACCACCAGCACAGCAAAACATTCGACCACCGTCGGTTCCACCGAAAAAAATCCAACCCGATCCCGACTACGAGATTATCGAGTTTTCTGGCCAACAGTATTCAAATGCAACGCCTCCAAAATCATCAAGTAAATTACATTTTCTATAATTTATGGAATCATAATCTTCATTTAAATTGTAGCCATAACTCAAGCCGTTATTAAATGTGAATTGTGCGGCTCCTTTTCGCCAAAAATAAAATGTGCCGAATGCAATCAGAAGATCTTTTGCATATCCTGCGATGAAATGTTTCACCGGCATCCAAAGCGCAAGGGTCACACTCGAAAGGTTCACTCCACTTCTGTGTTGTGTATTCTCATTGCTTACAATCATTTCCTCTATACAGCCCATAGAACTGCCTGCCAACGTGAAGCCTCCGCTGCCACCCAAAGGTGAGTCCCACCCAACAGGTCCAACATTGCCAGTGCCACCGCCAAGGCGCAACAAAAAGGGTATGCCAGCCACACCACTCCTCGGCCGCAAGGATCAGGTACGACACTGTGTCATCTCGTAGCTATACACTGATTTTCTTTGCAACTATGATTTTGTGAGAGAAAACAAACGATTTTACACTATCTCAAAATTCTACATTTGTTAATTTTCGGTTTATCACTCAAACTTTTGTTAAGCATGGTATTTGAACTCAAACCCTTAGTTAGACCATTTAATCACATTTTATATCGCTTTGCCAAATAATCAATTTCTTAGTTTTGTGATATTTATTTAATTTTTGCTTATCTCATACGCACTTTTAAAATTCCTTAACCCACATTCTATCTAACCCCACTTCTAAATAAACCTAATAATTATACCAAATGTTATACCTATATACACAAAAGTTAAATGTAAATATTTTCAAATTATATACAAACAAAAAAACATTGGAAATAAATGCATATACCAGCCGAAATGGTCTGTATTTTAGGAAAAAAAGAGGTTTTTACTCGATTTTGATTCGTTTTGTAGCGATTATATTCGAAAGGAAGCGATTCTGTGGTAGGTACATAAAAGGAACTATGCATAAGTCGCTAGAAGCATTTAGATTCGGATTAATACTTAATTTCTTGCCGACAGACATTACCTCTACCACCACCGACACGACCAGAGCCACCACCAAGTCCAGCGATGTCACTGAGCGATCGCATGGGATCACTGAAACGAATGATAAATCCAGGTAATCGACCATTGCCCGAGACGCCAGTTCAAAAGAATGGTTCGTTTGTGATGAATTTGTAGTAATTTATATATTAACTATAATTCTTATTAGCACCATCACGACCAACGACACCGGGTGGCAGTCAAAATCCTTTCGATGCCATCCCAAGACCAAACTCTGTTGTAATGGAGCGCATCAAGCATCAAACCAACGCTACTCTAGATCGTATGTCCATTCTGCAGCAACGCTATCGTCAGCATCAGGAAATTATGCGTTCAAACGGTGCCGGAAGTGATCTTAGTCGACGCACCAGCAGTGCATCCCAATTCGACGACTCCGTAAGTCTTCAGTTTATATGTCTTTTGTGTCTTGCTTATGTGTAGTGCTGTCTCTGTGTATAGTCTGACCACAAAAATCGCTATCCTGACTTTTCGTCTTCGTCCGACCAATGGTCATCGTCCTCCCGCCTTCGTGCTGGCAGTGTGTCGTCCGGCATGAACACTCTGCACGCACGCAGTCCAAACACAAACTCACTGTCTCGCTTTAAACAACGACAGGACACCGGAATGCAGACAACGACGCTACAACGACCTGGCAAGCTGAGCACTTCTGTCTTTGATCTAAATCAACGTGGTGTGTCACAGTACCAGCCAGACTTTCCACCTCGACCACAAGCAATGCAACACGTAATTATATTTTAAAAGATTTTCTTCAATATTTTTTTTTATTCATCTTTTGTATAGGCACAATCGACAGCATCGCATATTAATTGTATGAACTGCAGTCAACAGCAGCTTAACTGGACCCAACCACAACAAGTCCAACAGCCAATGGGCTGGGAAGCTCAAAGGCATAGTTTACATGGATCCAATATGAGCTTGAATCTTCCCTCATCCCACGGTTACTATCCACAGCAACGTGATCAACCCCCACCACCGGCATGGTTAAATGGATGGGGAGCACCACAGCCCGGAATGTATCCATATCCAATTGGTATGGTACCAATGATGCCATCCGGTATGAGCAATTATCTTACAATTCTAGTTGTATAGCTTACATTTTTTACCCCACCAGGTGCTATTCCACCTAGACCACGAGCACCATCTCGATCACAGTCACGTGCTGCCTCTCCTGCGCTAAGCACAAGATCTCGAAAATCCAACATTTCCAGTCGTAACCATCGAAGTAACTTTGTCGAGCATGAGTTCACCGATGACGAAGATTCGGACAGCGATGGATACGTTGATGATTTCCGCTCGTTACGCGGACGTCGTAGCAGTTCATCCCGACGCAGCCGAAAGAACTCACAGAGCAGCATTGATCCCGACGAGGACAGTGAAAGATTCTCATTACGCGGTGGCACACAATCCGTTCGTGGTGCACGCGATCGACGCAGTGGCTCTACAACAAGATCGTTACAAAGCAATTGGTCTGCAAAACAGGCATCGACGCCAAGTACAGAAAACCTGCCAAGACGTGCTTCGGTCTCGTCACGACGAACAATCGATTCACCGCTTACACCTGATTCAGAATCGGAAACAGCTACAAAAGCTTTAGTACAGGCTAAGATTCGTGAGAAACTCGCTGCACAGCAATCGTCGATGGACGAGAGTTCCAGTGATTTTTGGAAACCCAAGATAATAACAAAAATTGATCGTGAAGATCGATTTGAATTCGAAACTGAGCCTGAAGAGGAAGTGGTTCGTGAACAATTGCCTGAAACAATTGAAACTGAAGTTTCCGTTGAAAATGTAGATGATGTTGGACCAGTTGGTCCACCACCAATGGCACCCGATCATGAATGGGAGTGTGAGTTCTGTACGTTTGTGAATGAGCCGAAAACTAAATTTTGCAGTGTGTGCTGTAAGACTCCGACCCATGCACCAGCTAAACCACCGTCGACCAGTAGTGCTAGTGTAGTCAAGATCACTAACGTTCCAACAGTAGTGACCAATAACACGAAGCAGAAGACAACGTCTTCAAGTACTGATGAGAGCAGTGGTGCAGCCAAGATAAAAGGTAGGATGCGCAAAATTTCATTTTGGCCTGGCACAAAATCGAAATAAGCTCCACACACACACACACACACACACACACACTCACATACATACACACACATAGATAATCTTGTTGTTGCATACATGCTTCCCAACTTCAAGATGGGCTGTTTTCTTGTGATTGTCTTGAAGTTGTAATCCGTATTTATGTTGTTATGTAAAGTGTACAATTATTAAAACTGTAAAAAATACACCTTTAGACTTTTGTACGAGTTACGTGAATAAATGAAATATGTCATTACAAACACAATGCTTGCCTTTTAATGTCCGACCACCTTGAATGCGTGCGTGTGTGTGTGTGTGTGTAATTGTTTATAGTGTATTCTTTGTTACATATGTAAATCATTGTATTCCAGAACTGAACCAACTCGATGAAGATTTTTGGGGAGCTTCATCTCAGCAGATCTACGCAAACGAACCCGAACCACCACCACCTCTTCTACCCAGAGCAATTCGAAGTGTTTCTGTGGAAAACAATCGAATCTCAACTGGTTGTGGACCATCTCCTCCGAAAGAGATTATCATTTCTAAGACTAGCTCTAGTACTTCACCACTGCCACAGAATATCAGCACTCAGGTAAGTACAGTCATATTCGGTTTCACTACACGCATTCACTATTCTTCCTACAGACGTACGATGTCATTCCCGCCCATAGAACAGATCAAACCACAAATGGACATGGCTCCAATATCGATGATCACCGACGAACATACTCTATTGCCACAGGCATCCAGTCACATCAAAGTAACAAATCATCATCGCATGCGTCCCGACCGCAAAGCCGACACAGCTTTTCAAGTGACACACAGGTCTAAACACCCATCGCATTTCAATCCCAACATTCCCATCAATATTTTTATAACTTCTATTATCAGAGTCTACCACTAACACCTACGCATGAAGAGGTCAGTCCAATACCAACATTAAATGGAAATACACACAAGAAAACAATTAAATTAGACGATGACATTCTGGCCTATATCGATCAGAGCTTGCAAAGTTTTAAGGAACAGGCTGTATACAATCATCAGCCAAGAGTTTTACCGGAGCGTTACGGTGACGCCGTTGAGTTTGGTCAGCCAACGGGAAGCTCATTTTATCCTGATCATAATCAATTCGGTCGATCAGCCTCTTATTTTGATGTACATAATTGAATACTGTTTCTTTTGAGAGTTTCGTTTATTCTATTATTTTTATTTATTTTAGCTATCACCACATCGACCTACTTCAGGAGCAGCAACAGCCGAAGCAGCTGCACTTTTGGATCAAATCCAGATGAAGCGTCAACAAGAGCAACGTATCAGTCCTGGCATGGAGCTTGTGCGTTTGTTAAAAGTATGTATTTTTTATAATTTAATAATTATCTGTATTATTAACAACTCTCATCTCTCTCTTAAAAAGCTACTCCCAATTAATCAAATTTGTTACTTATTACGTAACACAATGTTACATTCTTTCGTGTTTAACTCTCGGTTGATAGTGATGGCAAAGCCATCGTCGTCTTTTATGAAATACAGACCGATGAAGCCAACCCCCCCCCCCAAATCCAGACTAAACAGTGAGTGACTCTTTGCCACTTAATGGACTTCGTGTGAATTGACTTCATCCAAAATCCGAAAATTTAGCTTGTTTACGTACTCGTTTATCCAAAAATGGTCTTCGTCGCTGAACATGATTTTCTTGCTGAAATCGGGGTCCGCTTGCAACTACTCCAGCGCCGCGGACTGGGACCCACGCCACGTTTTCTGTGGTCATTTACCTTAACATCCTGAGTCAGTTGGATTTTGTACGTATGAAGGCCCAAGTTCCGACGCAAAATTCGCCAAATGTATGTCTGCGAAATGCCGAGTTCTAAAGAGTTGTTCTAAAAACAATTTCAGCAGATGTAGAAAGATTGAAGGTTTTTCTTGAACTCCTGGTACATTTGTCCTCTGCATCGATTGAGCTCTTGTGCCTAAGCCTATATGTTTTATTTATGCTTTTTGCAAACATTTGCTATCTTTTCTACAATACAAAAATACTCACGCACAGTTGTGAGGCGTGACGACGCAACAATATTACGATTAAGACTAAAGAGAATGCAGAATAACATATGATGGGATGAGAGCAAGGTTGCCATATTTTCATTTGTCGAACACGTCTTTTATTAATTTTTATTTTTAAATTACCCATTGAACTCAAAATAAACAAAATTGTTTTGATGACGATATGGCGTAGGACTTAGTAGCTAGTATATTTTTTTGTTATTATTATAAATATTATTAAATTTGTAGTGTATTTCTTATTTTGAATATTTGTTTAACTAATTCTTGATAAAAATTTAATACAATTATTTAAAAAAAAATTATAATATGGTTTTGGTTGAGTTTGCTTGATTGAATTTGTAATTCAACAAATACTCCCAAATAAAAATACTCACTAATTCTGGGTAGCACTAATCCAATAAAATTCGATTTAAAATCTATATAAAAGGTTGTCAAATAACATATCTCCCTTCGGCCCTTTTGTCTTTTGAATTTCGCGGCTATGTACAAAGCGCTACAGAGCTCGTGTCGGGCAATACTATACATCATTTGAAAGGTCTTGACATAACCTACAAAACGACGCCTGATTAGTTTAGATACTGCGTTCAAAAGTTATAAACGTGTAGACATGGAGTTCACTAACGCCGAAATTTGCGACTAGACTCAATAATATATCAGATGAAATGTCTGTAGACATTAGAGCAAAAAGAAAATTTGTTTTTACTAAGTAAATCACAGACATATTCAAATCGTGTCATTCCAATTACATTTTTAATTATCTATGTGGTTATTGTATCTTCCAAAAATCTTGTGCTGCTATAATAATTCCGTTGAGTTTGGAAAAATGAGTGCGTTTAATAATTTTTGAATTGTGCGTATAATGTTTGGAAGGACATGCCGCTTAGTGATACTGACTTAATGCGAGGGGTTGGCAACTGACTGGAGTCAGTGTACGTTTAATTCGAAAGTCTCTTGGAAGCACATCGAAGTCACTTGAAGTCACATCGAAGTCCCTCGAAGTCCAATCAAAAGTACTCGAAGTCTTTTGAAGTCACTTCAAAATATTTGAAGTCACATTATAAGTACTAGAAGTCACATCAAAAATACTCGAAGTCACAACAGAAGTCTTTTTAGAAGTCAATAAACATTCATAGGTCTTTTTGACGTTAGTTTGACATTTGTGCATTAAAAATATGCAAATCGTAAATGTCAAATGTCAAAAATATTTTGATTTCACAAATTATTGAATTGTATGTCGTTCCAGCTAGTAATTAGGCCATCATTCAACTATTGCTATGAAATCTGAAGAGCTTTATAGTTTTGGAACATTTAAAATTTAAAACTTGTAGTGGCACCCGTAACGTAAACCCTTTGAAACTGCTAAAGATGTTGGAATTTGTGCGAAAGGTAAACAAATGCTACCCAGCACTGCTATCGTCACAAGTGAAAGAGTAGGAACCGGTAAACTGTACTTGCACTGTGTGATAATGTACTCGAAAATCTATATAAGGGTGCTAAACCATTTGTTTCGTTTTGTTCGGTTTTTATTGATTCTGTCGTGGAGACAATAATTCATTGATAGAAGTCGAAGAAGAATTAAGATATCCAGAATGAGGTTGTGTCAATTGGATGGAACAAAAAACGATTAGAAGAATGACTGGGATCTTTTTTGGCGGCCAGATGTATTCGAGCGATTGGACCGGACACTCTATAGGTCTGCATATTCTTGGTATCGATACCGTCTGGAGTGACAATGGTCTCTTCGAAACGGACCTTCGAACACACACAGTGTCAGGCATGCTGTTAGTCCATATTTCATAATTAGGTCTCAAGAAAGTTAAGCTTTTCCTGTATAATTTCCTCCGCATCGCACATTGTATTATTGAGACTTGACATCTAACATTTCAATATTACTATGACATTTTCCGAAGTCACAACTAAATTTACTGAAGTCACAACTAAATTCACTGAACTCACAATGAAGTCTTTTAAAATGTTAAAAGTCGAAATCTTCGGAGTCACATTGAAGTCATTTGTCACTTATAAAAGACTCTGGAGTCTATTTACGGTAAAATATAAAGTTGCCAACCCCTCGGGTATCATGCCAATGTGCACAAAACATTGTATCATGTTTGGACAATAGACCAAATTCATCAAATTATTTATTAATTTTCGAGTTAATTTCAGGCCACCTTCCACCTCCCGATCCCATCTATCCACACCAAAACAACAGATCGCTCGAAGCTCTAATTTTCGAATGAACGCAATTTCGGGCGAAAATGCAGTATAGCTGGCGTGCGATTTTGCCCTACTTGGCCTATCTCCCTTTTAGGGGTCCTCCCCGACCATAAAAACCAAAAAGTAGGTGGCGGTCGCGACCCCCCTTAAGGGGAGAAGGGTCAATGTTTGACCTTTTTTTTTTAAACTCAATTTAAGGGGGATATAAAGGGGGTGGGTAAGAAAGAGGAGTGTCAATCGAAAGGTTTTTTAAATACCTTTCATTTAAAAATAGTTATATTTGGTTACCCTTAAGGGAAATAGGGACAAAAACGTCATTTTTTGTATTTTTGTTCATAGGGGTGGGGGTGATGAGGTTAAAAAAATGATGATATATTATTAAAGGTAAAGAATTAACGCAAACAGCCATACCATTTTGGGGTATGTCAAAATTATACTTTGAGCGTAATAG
>JANSTU010013367.1:0-14984 GCA_027564075.1 Bolitophila hybrida | reverse complement strand
CTTAATGAACACGAACAATGTTGCTGAATTTGTTTGCGAATTTGTATGCGAAGCGAAGTCCGCCGGGTCAGCTAGTTTCTTACATAAAATTTAAAATGTATTCATACCATCATTCAATGTGTCGCATTCGCGAATAAGAATGTTTACGATTTCAATCTAAAAATATATAATAAGTATACTAAATACGTTTTTGATTCATATAAAAAAAATATTCACCAAGGGAGTGAGAAAAAAGCTGCCAATCCGACAAAATAGCAATTATATCGCTGTATTTTGTTTTATATTAACTTCTACGTTGAGGAGCACCTGATCGCAATTTAGACATAATTTCTCCCCAGGGTTGTTTAAAATGCATTAAAATATTAGCTGTTTGGAGTGCTACTTCACATCAGATTGACACTAAACACTGTCATGGAGTTTAATAGCTGAGTATCAGTTTCATTTTGGAATAATTGTTCATATTCTCCATCATTAATGTACTAGTTTATTAACAATAGCCATAGCCGAGTGGATAACGCGTTGGCTTGGCTGCTTGGTTTTTCGAATCAGTAGGATCCTCTTGCTATTAATAGCCTATTTCTGAAATAGGTTATTGGTTTGGAATAATATCATCAATTAACATATACACACACACCCTGTATAGAACAATAAGTGTATGATGGCAATGATGATTCACGATTATAAATAGCAAGATAGATATCGGTGCATAGAGATATCTCAATAATATCCGCATTTGCTCTTCGAAGTTTGTAGAGTCGCGTCAGGGCAAATTAAGACTCCTTACCATCGGGAATGTGGTGTGAGTGTTAGAGCACAGTAGCTCCAATAGGAGTAGCATAGCACAAACAACACATTAGCATGACCTGATCAGTCGTGTGAACCCGTAATGCTCAATGAATCCACACTGGCCCTATGTCCCACAAGGGATTACAGGATCCAATGAGAGCTACTCAAATGAAACAACTATTTTGGAACGCACTCTCTGTTTTTATACACAAAATACATAGAATGTGCGTTAAAAACTAGTAGCTTCATATGACACGTCTAAAATATGCACAGAATCGCTACCTTTATGAGCGTTGGCCTACCTGGGTAACGATTCTGTGCATAATACGTTCAAAAATTGTTGCTTGCTTCATTTGAGTAGCTAGCGTGTGTAAAAGAATCGCTACCCTGAGCTAATGATTGTTTACACTTTTCAAATACTGCCGCTGCCACTGGCGGTAAGATCAGCAGTGTTTTTTTACAGTTCAAGGAGTGAATCTCTTATAGAAATTGATCATCCCTACGAACTGTCGCAGTTCCTTGGTGCGGAGAAGCCCACGAAGATTTAAGATTTTTATGGTCGGAATATTATTCCACGTTTTACCATGGTTTCGAGTTCTCGTTTCGCTGCTTCAAGTTTTGGGACGTCGAGTCTCCGGGGTTTTTGTAATAATGTGGGTGTATTTGTAAGAATGTAGACATAATTAAGTTCTTGTTAATTTCAATTGTTTTCGAATGATAATCGGGAATGTTATTACAAACGGTTGTGCAATCGTGGATAGTCGTGGCATTTTCAGAATCGGGTGTGACGAATTGATATTCGACGGTTCACTCGCACGCAATCCAATGTGTGTCAACAATTGGGGCTTCTCCGGTGTAGTTCGATTACTGCGTGAAATGAATATAAATATTTTTAAAAAACAGCAAGGACTAGAAAATGTTGGAACCAAATTAATTGTCTATTTTATTGATTTATACGTTCCGGGTATTATTGAATTTATTAAAATTTCATATAGATAGTCTAATTAAAATGATTTAATTGATAAAATTAAGGATTAAATCTTTTATCCTTAATTAAAGTGCACTGCGACACAAACTTTTGAGCAATTTCTCGTTTTCTAAGTCGAGACTTAATGACTCGATTTTGAACTCGTTCATAAAACCATCGAGATTGAGGTAACACTTGTGGCACTTGTCAAATATTCTTTGCATTTGATTTTTGACATAACATACATACATTCTTTTTATTATTTGTAGATTTATTCATATCTTTTGAACCAAATATATGTATTCTATAATAATATATTGTTACTCGCTTAAAATAATACTTACTTATTATTATAATTATAATTTGTATATTATTATAAATTATTTGTTTAAATTCAATTTTATTTATTTAAACTTCCCGCATAATTTACCTCTTCACTTCTATACCGACACAGGCTGCGTACAGTAATACTACATAATACTCGCGCACATGGCTTTTCTACGTCAGCTGTCATAATACACTTTATAATCGCGAACAACGTAAATATAGGAATATAGCACATTTAAAAAAATTGTATATTTACATTTTATTTAGTGAGGTTACACATCACTGTAATCTTTATCTTTATTTTAATACGCAAGCAGTGCGTAATTTTAATTTAATACACCCATATTTCGTACAATGTCTATTTTTTTCGCATCGCCAGACTGGGACAACGATGTGCCGGATACAAACTTTAATTTCACCGTAAGTAAATCACATTATTCCGCGAGTTAATCGCACCGTAATATTTTAATTGTCTTTTACCCAAAATAGAAACACAGAGAGAAGATATTAATTTGTATTTTCAGCATCGCAGCAATACCAAGCAAAAGACCAAGAAAGCAGCATCAAAAGTCATTGCGAACAATGAGCCTGGCAGATTCGTTCGAATGCAAACGCAAGAGCCAATTAACTCTGAGATTAATGAGAGCCCATTAAAATCTAAGAAACGCAAGATAACTCAAGACAACAGCAATGTCGTCGCTGCTGACACGAATGAAAAATTATCTAATTCCAAGAACAAAAAACGAAAATTAGATAATCAGAATGAGAAAACAAAGGGAAATAAAGGATTGAAAATAAATAGCAAAAAAGAACATAGTAGTGTTCAAGGTGCTGGAGAGCTAAAGAAGAAGCGCAGCCGAGATAAGTACAATGGACAGCAGCCAGTGGATCAGGCTGAGGTCATTAAGACAGTTTCAACAGTTGTACCTATAGGTGAAGCTCCGCCAGCAATTGTTTACAATGCTGCTAATCCTTCGGCAAGCAGTTCTTTTCGAGACAAGCTTATTGGAAACTTGCTTGGATCAAGGTTTAGGTTCTTGAACGAAAAAATGTATAGTAGCGAAGGATCGGATGCAGTAAAAATGTTCCGTGAAGATCCACAGGCATTTACAGCATATCATGATGGATATCGGCAACAAGTAGAACAGTGGCCACTGAATCCACTGGACAGGATGATCAAAGCCATTCGAAAATTGTAAGTAACTACAAATACTAATTGTGTGTACATTTTAATATGTGTTTCTTGATGAGCAGACCAAAAAGTCATATTATTGCCGATTTTGGATGTGGCGAAGGTCGTTTGGCTCGATCAGTACCCAACAAAACGTACTCGTTAGATTTGGTGGCAGCGCACAGTGACATTATTGCCGGTGACATGGCAAACACACCCTTGGAAACAAACAGCATACACGTTGTAGTATTTTGTCTGTCGCTGATGGGTACTAATCTTAAAGATTTTTTGCTAGAAGCAAATCGTGTGCTTAAAACAGGGTTAGATAATTAAACATGTTCATTTAACCCATTTTTTTTATTATTTTCTATAATTTACAGTGGTCAGCTGAAAATTGCAGAAGTTGAGTCACGTTTCTCAGATGTAAGGCACTTTGTAGCAAATGTTAAACGGTGCGGTTTCGATTTGGTTAACCAGGACTTGACCAACAAGCTTTTTGTATTTATGAACTTCAAGAAAGTGAAAAATATCGATAAAAATTCCAAGCTAGTGACTGCATTTAGTTTAAAACCATGTTTGTACAAGAAACGTTAATATATTGAAATAAATAAATACAAGTTCTTAAGTATGTAGCGTTTTATTAGGTTTTTGTTATTTACGCTTCTCTAGCACGTCCAGACGACTTTGAACCTCCTCTCGCAGAGTTTCAACTTCCTCAAGTAACAGAACCTTAAAATATATATTGATTTAACCACAATTATATGTGAAATGAAATTAGATCAAAATAACCTTTGCCGCTGCTATTAGTTGTCGTGCTACACGACTATTAAGGTACTCAATGACATTTGTCAACTCAGTAACAGTTGCTTTAGCTACTGATTCCAGGGTTGTAAATCCAGCAGCTTGCAGTTGCTTTGCTCTGCCCTAAAATTGTTTTTGATTAGTTAATAAAAGTATATCAGTGTAAGTTTTCCACATACAAGTTTAACGCAAGGAAGACTCATTAACGGAATCAAATCGACGGAACAACAATAACTCAACCGTTTGGTCATTACACCCAACAGCTCCCGGAATGCCCAGAACTCTTCAAGCTCTTCACAGAACCGATATATGCTATTTGCATATGATGCAGAAGCAGTCATAATACCCTGTATTACGCCACGACTTACTTGAAAGTCATCGGCAACCTCGTGTAAGGGTTTCTGTTGCCATAACTCTTGCAGGATCAATGTCAAGAAAAATTTCTGCACAACGCATTCAAGTTCTGGCTTTATGGATTTTCGTCTCAGCACATTGACTGCACATGATTCTGTGATGCCCAGCACTTTGGCCGTTTGCAATTGGTTTGGTGTTAATCTCGTGAACTGAAAATATATAATCTTTTTAATAGGAAAACATAAAGTAAAAGCTAACAAATATTACTTTTCTATAGAAAATGTCAACATCAGGGTAAACATTAATTTCGGCCGGTTCGTAGGGTGTTACAATGAACAGTAAATGTAGGTGATCTAGTAGAACAAGGCTATTTTGAGATTTTACAAGATCTTTGTAGACTACTTTAGCTTTTCCAAGATCAAGACACGCTTTAAAGGCAGCTCGTCCAAGATTGCTGATAATAAATGGTGTATTTGGTTTTAGTACAACCTGCAGTTTTCTGGAACCATTAGCATCCGTAGTTCGACTTACACTATTATCTGCTGAATTCTGTGATTCAAACAAAATGCTTCCAGTATTGTCAAGATTGTTGACGCTCATCGGAACCATGGCAATCGTGGATAATGCTTTCTGCTTGAATAAATCTCGAATAATATCATCCACGACATCTGCAGTTTTCACATCAAGCCGTTCAGCCTGAATAGCCAATAGCGTGTGATTGGCTAGTTTTTGAAGATCTGTACGGCATGAGGCCAAATTAAGACCTATTGCACTAAGCACTAGACTTCGAAGACCTTTACCATCGTTTAAGTGCATACCACTAGCGGCTTCGTCCATTGGAGAGCACAGAAGCTCACTTATTCTACTATTATCTTTTGCGGCACAGATAAGAATGCTCTCACCAGTTTCACCCATTCCGGCCCTGCCGGCACGGCCAACCATCTGTTTATACATACTAAGCGTTATAAAGTTTCGACCAACATATGGAGATCTAATGATAACACGTTTAGCCGGTAAATTTACGCCGGCCGCCAGAGTCGATGTACAACAGATTACGGAAAGAACATTGCGCCTAAATGCATCCTCAAGATGACGTCGTTCGTCACCCGTAAGGCCTGAATGATGGTAGGCGATACCGTACGGGATGGTTTTCCGAAGAACTTTGCAGACAGGTCCACTGTCTGATTGCAGAGCTTTAAGCAGTTCGTTGCGCTCATCTATCTTATGTGATTTTGTTTTTGATCTGTATTGACGAAGTATAAAAAAAATAATTTCTTTAAACTTGTTGAAATTGAAATAATGAAAAAATATATAAAAAAACTTACACTGGCAAGACTTGACACAGCAATGAGGAAACGTTCTCACAATTCTGTTTCGAAGGACAGAACACCAGACACGAGTTTTCCGGTATAACCTCGCTAACTAGACCGGCTAGATGGTCAGGATCCATTTTCAGCACTTCACTTTTGTACTTAAACATCAAATAAAAATAATTAAGTCAGATTTAGAAAAACAATAAATATATAGGGATCTAATAGTTTGTTTCATGCAAACACCCATCAATTCTCCAGACATGTTTTTACGAAAAACATTGACATTGAGTCAAAACCAAAAATAATGCCTCAGTACGATTTGGGTTTTGCATCCAAATTTTAGTAATCTAATAAATTAATTTCTTTTAAAACTTACTAAATAAAACAAAATAAAAAGACAAAGTAAACGTTACTCTATTTGTTTCCTTCGGAAAAAATATTTAGAAATAGTAACAATGACCCCCAGCCCAGAACCATGATCTCATGATTACATTTTTGAATATATGATCTATTTTGTATTAAGGGAATTTGTAAAGGTGTATTTTGTATAGATGATTTTTTTAGATATTCTGATGTCTTGTCGAGAGGAAAAAGAAACAACATATCTATAGAGATCTGGTGAGATCCCTGAATGAGAAGACATGAGCGGTTAGGTACAGGGCACTCAGCTAGGAAGATTGAATATCTCCTCACCTCACGCAATTCGGATTTTTTGAAATTTCTATTTTGTGAAGATGATAGTTTAGCCGTTACCGGTTCAGGTCGCTGCTTTTGTTCATTTGGAACAAGGTTTATTCAATTACTGCCAGAATATTGAAGTACCATTTCTTAAATTCCAGTGATTTATTTGGTTGTTCTTCATCCACTCTTTACTTAAGGTATTCGATATACCGATAGCAGGCTCCAGTCCAATATTGGAATACTCTTTGTATTAGATTAGGGCCCAGATCTATTGTCGGACGACCGTCTATTCTTGTTTTCCTGGTAGAGATTTTTTTCGGTTTAAATCGAAATACCGGGATTCTCGCAGCAAAACCGAGTTTATCGCACCAGCTATTGATTGCGTAACACGCTGATATGTATCCCAGTAATTAACAGTGTACTGTCGTCTAAATAGTTTATGGTAAAGAATCCTCGCTCATTGAGTTCATTGACGACCACACTACATAGCAAGGCCAATAGAACCCTTTCTTGGGGGTTATACTTTTATACTCTCTCTGAGGACCTGAAAAATGCTCCCAGTCACTGCACTGGTTAGTTTGGCAAGCAGTATTAAAAAGTTTCCTCGTATGCGATTTTTTGGTGATTGGAGGACATTGGAGGTCCTCCAATCCTCATTAACAAGATATTACAAAGTACTCGCGAAGGATATTTGTCAGTACTGCTGCAAACTCAAGATCCTCAACAGAATCCGATTTAAATTCACATATGCAAATATATTTTTTTTTATAAATTATTATACAAGTTTTAAAATATTATTTAAATGTGGTGGTTCTAATCTTAAAATATCTACTTAACATAAAAAGGAACAGTTTTAAATAATATCGATAGATACAACATACATCATTTTTAATGAGTGACAAACTAAAGCATTACAGAGTAGTAATATTTAAAAGTGTATATCTGTACTCACTCCATAATCAACGGTCCGGCATATCGTAAATGCTTCCTCGACGGATGCAGCACATTTGTGTATCTCTAATATATCCGACCCGCATTTGAGGTGCTCTTTAAGCTCCACTGGGCGAAAGTCACGCGTGTATGTGTCCGCATTCAGGAATTTAGCAATTTCACTGAGATTTCCAATTGTAGCGCTCATGCCAACAATTTGAATTCCGGCTATACATAAAAAATATTATTTTTAATTAAATATGTGTTTAAATAAAATAAAATATATATAAATATAAAAAAATAAAACTTACCATTAATATACTTGACTTTTGTCAGCAATGTCTCCAAAGTTGAACCTCGACCTGGTTCGCCAATAATGTGTAGCTCGTCCACAACTATAAGACCTATTTCATTGGCCCGACCCACCTCAATTAAACTATCCATCAATGCTAGACCTTTCTCAATAGTTGCTATGTACACAGACTTCTTCTTGCGTCGTTTACGTGGAGGTAGACAACCCTTTCCAGCCGCATACTCTTCCAGCAAAAAGTCTAATTGGACTGCAAACGGAGACAAAGCCCAGATTTTTTCCTGTACTATCGAGACGTACGGTAGGATAAATAAACAATTATGGAAGTGACATAGTACTTCCCGTAATATTAAAATCTCTGCCACCAATGTTTTTCCACCACTGGTAGGCAGAGCATAAATCAAGTTGCTACGTTTCTCAATGGCTGGCAGTGTAAGGCATTCCTTTTGCCAATCTACGAGCATATTAAATATAAATAAAAAAATAAATGATTTTTTTTTTGCAAATTCTAACCGTAGAGATCATCTATTCCTTTATAATCTTTAATCAATGTCTTCGCCTTGTTAGGAAGTCCGTAAAATGGTCCTCGTGTACAAAATGCTGACGTCGTAACTGGTCCTATTGGACGAATTATCTCTGGTAATACTGCTTCTGTTCTCTTTGTATTCTGTTCTTGTAGACGCTGTCGTATAATCGATGTAGGAGTTATCATGGGAGACCTAACCACAGTTTTATTTGCAGTAGGTGATTCCAAGTGAATTTCATTTGTCCAGGATATATCGCTTAGGCCATGTGTTGAATCAATTGCACGTGCTGGACTAGTGGTTTCTATTTCTACTGCTGGCGGTGTATATAAAACGGTCTTTTCAAATTGATCAAACTCTGCTTCGATTTCCCGACGATACTGAGATGACTTGTACGCCTGCGACAAGTCAGCATCTAAGAAATTATCATCATTCAAATTGTCTTCGTTTTCACGCTGCATCGATCGTTGGAGTTCAATGTATTCGGCTGCGTCCTGACTGTGATATACAGTTGCATTGACTGAGGTTGTAGCTTTCTGGCTTTGAGGTATATAGAAGTTTGTTGCTGCTTCATTTAGGAATCGTTGACTGCATTGAGTTTTATCCGAATCATCCAAGACTAATGCTTCGTCGGGAATATCATCACAAAATGTATTCATTTCGGGATTTTTTTTTATTATTACAATGGATCCTTGAGCTTTGTCAAATTGAGATTCTTTAAACATTTGCGAAAATTCATCCGTCAAACCAATATATACCGGCGGTTTAATAGCAGTCGGGTGAGAAGCGACTGCAGCATCTATTTGTGTGAACATGTTCATGAATTGAGTACAATCATCTAATTCCGGTTTTTCCGCGGTCAAGGAAGCGTTTGCACTAACCGAGTCAATTTGTTCAAAAAACTGCGAACTAAAAGCGCCTTCACTTCCCTCGGATTCAGTTTCGACAACAGGTTGTCCGGCGCTTATAAAAGACATAGTATCTATACTAATGGGTTGACGTGCCACTGTTGAGGATTGATCAGTTTCGAACAAAATCTTCTTAAGTGCACTGTTCTGAAATTCGGTTGAAGATCTGCGTTTCAAAGCATTCGGGACATTGGTGACAGGCGATTGTTCAAGATTATCTATTATGGCTGTGTTCAGCGGATCATACGGACTATCTAGTACATGACTTTTGGAAATTGGAGTTATTTTGGAAGTCGATGGACAAGTGACAGTGAATTTGGATGATGGATTCTTATATGGAGTTACTTCGAATTTCTCCATATTAACCAAGTTTAAGTATGAATCGTCCATTTCTAGAAAATCATTTTTAGTTTTGTTATTATCAATTGTCATTCTTCTGGGAGTTTTTTCATCATCGCAAACTGAAATTATATAATAATAATATAATATTAAATATATAATATGTATAAATACAGTATAAAGTATAAAGTGTTCGTTTACCTGTTGCTTTCGGGGGTGGGCAACTTAATCGTAATTTTTGTTTTTTTAGCCATGACATTTTATGATATTATTATTAAATCTGGTTTAAATTTTACTTAAACAATATAACTAATTAAAATATAATGACGTTTTATAATAATTGTAAAATTATTTGTTGATATTTGTTTTGCTTTTTTGTAAATTTCAAATGCGTATATGTAAATAAACAAGCGAAGAAATATTACAGGGTGTTTTATAATGAATGGCTGCATACTGCATAAATAAAACTACTATACCATCACAAAGACCCAGTAAATAAATATTTTTTTTATATGTTTTGTGTAATTAATTTAGTTAATTTTTTTGTATGCATTTCATAAAAAACTGCGTCTGCTTTGTTTCTCTTGTATTATTATTCACACGGTACTATCTGTATTATTATGTATTACAATATGTTTATGTATTATAATAACAAATCTGGTATATATGCGTAGATGATTTAATTCTTTACTACTTTAAATATATGTATGTGTTTTTGCTCAAAACGTGTAAACAACGGAGATAATAAATTAAAACAACCCTTAACAAAACTGCGTAAAATATGTTTTTGACTTTTGAGAAGAAAAAACTACATGAATTAAATAGCCCTAATTAAAATTAGTATTACTAAATATTTAGTTTTTTTTTAATAAAAAATAATCTGCGTTTATTGCCACCAGTCAATTATTTCGGCTTCATCCGATAGCTGCTGTCAGTAGGCTGACCTGATATCTCTTATACAAAGCATATAAAACTTTTTGTATACAAACCGATATATACGGTTTACAAAGTCAATTGAACTTTGCTTTAATAAAAAGTAAAAATTACTTCTAGTATTAGAGTCTAACAGACAATTTTATAGATACTATGTACTATATCGGTGGTGATCGTGTACGTGAGCAGCTGTACTTGAACAGGGGTCTATTACCCAAAAAATATATAACCTTAAATACTGAATCATCTCACATGTATTACATAATATACAAATACAGTATAGCTGTTGCTGACAATTTGCTAACAAAAAATCCATTCAATGAGGCAACGAAAATAGTTACTTTTATAAAATCGAAATTGTCAAATACTCGTACATTACCCACACATGCATCCGAGTGACTATAGTGTAGCTGTCATTCATTCTTTTCAGTATACACAAAGCCCATATCGTTTTATTTTACTTTTCGAAGGATATATATTATTGACGATTTAGTCCAGCTCATATATCATTTTGCTTTTGTGCACGCCTTGAGATATGTATCATGTATTTTGAGTTACATAAAATATAAAACATTATAAGATACGACTTTGTGTTTATTTATGATAAGCTCATGTACAACATTCCGTTTGTATAGTTAAATAAATAATATTTATTTATGCACCACAAACAGGTATACATTTTTATTTTATTTTTTTGCATACCCTTTTTAATATAGTAATGTATAATGATTAAATAAATCATCTAATGGAAACTAACTACTATATAATAGTCTAATCTTATTTCTTCCAAAATAAATTAAACAATATTTTACCCAAATCCTCTTAAAATGGCGATCTTGTGATTTCTGTAGATATATATACGAGTATATATATATATATACACAGACGATCTCACAGAAGCCCGGAACGGTTTTTTGTCCCGGCCCGGAAAAGATCGCCGGAAAATACCAGACAAAGGGCATCACTGGAAGAAGGTCCATGTTCCGAGATGCGAAGAAGGAGGTGAAAACGGGCCATCACTAACGCAGACGCCGATAGCCATGAGCAGGAAGAGTGGTGCGGAAACGGACAAACCAGAGGCGCTTAATACCATTCTAATGGAGGACGTTGGGCGCCAGGAGCCGATTCGAGTAAAATAGATTCGACCAGTCGGGCATTCGCCTGAAGTGATTGTACTGAATGTCCCATCGGGACTGCCGATCGGAGTTCTGATAGAGCAGCGAAGATCGTGGAGTGAATTTATTTTATATTATATATGGGATTAGAGATATGGCTAGGCCTGATACCCCAATAGGTTTGTGGCGGTTAACTGGTTGGACTAAACACTGTACGTTAATATTCCATAATCAAAAAAAGGCAGTCTTTGTATTTTTACAGAATACTGTGCATTGATATTTATAAATCAAAGTATACTTGAGCTTTACCTATAAATATCAATGTCTACAGTCTAAATTAAATCAGTCTCTGTTCTTTTTCCAATCGACAACAAGTCGAAATAAATAATTAAATTATAAATTAAAATAAAAATCTTTTAAATATAAATATTAAAAATCAAGAGGGCAGAGCCTCCAAATTGGTGACCCCGACGTACACGCTACCTTCTTAAAATACGATATACGTATTTCCAACCCAAAGCCGGATCCAAATCCAATCCTTCCAGAGGTTTCCATATATATCATACTGAGGCAAATTTTGCTGTCGCAGGGATCACGAACGATGCGACCAAGTATCACTTGGTCATCGGTGCCATTGACGGCTCCATATTAGTTCAAGTGGGGGGGACATCTTCACCGGTCCTGTTGAAAAACAAACTTACGCCAACCTGAAGGAGCGTTTAATAACGCAATTCGCTGAATCTGAAGAGATTCAGTTAAAAATTTTGCTTCAAGAAATTGCCCTTGATGATAAAAAGCTATCTACACTATTGCGAGAAATGCGAGCACTGGCAGGTACAGCTGTCACAGAAGAACTACTGAAATCCCTGTGGATTCAACGACTGTCACAGCAAATACGAGTGATCTTATCAATAAATGAGAGCGGTTTGAACAACATTGCCAAACAAGCAGACAAGGTCGCTGAAGTTACTCCACAAAGGGGAATACTTGCCACAGAGTCTTGTTCATCAGCTAACAACAATGACATTCGTAACGAACTAGCTGATCTTCGGAGTATAAATTAAAAAAATAAGCTTACGCGAAAATGGACGTGAAACACGACGTGAACAAGGTCGAAGCGGCAAACGAGACAAGAGCGTCTCTCGATACCGAAGCAAATCGTATAACCGACAACACTTTCAAAACAAAAAATTTCAGCAGCATTTACTATTACCATAATAAATGGGGTAATAAGACTACGAAAGGCAAACAACATTGTCATTTATTTAAAGATTTCGCTAGGTCGAAAACAGTGGGGAAGGTTCATCATAGTCGCCTCAGTCATCCATGCGGTTATTTCTAATTGATACTGGCGTAGATTTGTCCTTGATTCCTCCAACGCTCACATAGAAGAGATTCCCACAAGACTCAGAACTCTTTGCAGCCAATGACACAGCTATTAAAACGTACGGAGAAAGACTTCTGACCATCAATCTTGGACTTCGCAGAAGTTTCAGGTGGGTTTTCACCATCGCGGATTTCGGAAAGGCTATCATAGGAGCAGATTTTCTTCGACATTTTGGATTGTTGGTCGACTTAAAAAAAAAGTCTAGTAGATTACATCATTCATTGATGATATCTGCGAATCTGCATAGCCTCAAGTAACATACAGCACACATTCAAAAGGTTTTTGAGCGCCTTCTACTTGGCAGACGCACATTTATTACTCGATGCATCAGATGTCGCAATGGGCGTTGTTCTGCAACAGGTAACAGAAAAAGGCATACAACCACTAAGTTTTTTTTCACATAAATTCCGGAAACTCAACGGCGGTATAACACATATGTACGTGAACTCCAGGCAGCGTTTTCGGCAGTGAAACATTTCAAACACATGCTAGAAGGACTATCTTTCACACTGTTCACGGATCACAAACCGTTGGTCTACGCTTTTATACACAAATCAGACAAAGCATCTCCACGTCAGCTGGACTATATCGGACAATTTACAACGGACATCCGTCAGGCAAAGACAATGTGGTTGCTGACACGCTGTCAAGAGTGGATACTATCATCACTCCTAACCAAATTGATTATGAGGAGCTCGCAAGGAGCAAGCAACCGACGAAGAGTTACAACGTTTATTAAAAAGTGATACAACGCTGTTACTCAAAGAGTTTCATTTCCCAAATTCAAACTCAATGGTAATCTGCGATGTTTAAACAGGTAACATTAGACCTTACATAACTAGATCTTTTCGCGGAGCTGCTTTCGACTCGGTACATAATCTTGCTCATACAGGAATCAGGGCCAACCGAAAAGCTCTGACAAAACGATTCATATGGCCCAGTATAAACAAGGACAAAACGCATGGTCCAAATGCTGAATTCCTTGTTACTGTGGCGACTGACTGGATGGACTAAACACTGTATGTTAATAGTCCATAATCAAAAATAGGCAGTCTTTGTATTTTTGTAAAATACTGTGCATTGATATTTATAAATCAAAGTATACTTGAGCTTTACCTATAAATATCAATGCACAATCTAAATTAAATTTGTCTCTGTTCTTCATCCAATCGACAACAATTCTAAATAAATAATTAAATTATTAATTAAAATAAAAATCTTTTAAATATAAATATTAAAAATCAAGAGGGCAGAGCCTCCAAAGAACCTACTGGTTTTAAGGGATCGAACCGGCGACCTCCCATATACCAATTAACGCGGTAACCACTCGGCTATGACTATTACTTACTGTATTGTGTCCTCTATGTCACCATGAAAACCGCGTAACAAACCATACAGGATCAGGATCAGTGCGGGCGATGTCCAGCCAAAGGCCATCAGCCAGCGCACCAAACGTTTTTCCGAGATAAATGCCGAAACGAGCACCGTATGCAGGTAGAAGCCCTCGCACAGCATCCAAGCGTAATTAGTCAACATGAAGTAATGCAGGATCAAGTGTAACGCCACGCAGCCTGTCTTTGGAAAACATTTTTTTTTATTTATAGAGAAAGTGTATAATGAATGTATTATTTATAAATATTATATCTTTAAACATATGAAAAACGACATATTATACTAATATATGTGTTTGCTAAAATCAATATACAATCCAAACAATATACTTCCAGGTTAATTGAGATCGCTTTGCTCAATTGCAATCAATTACTCTTGACTGCCAAGTATATATAGCTTAGACAGCTTTGATGTCTAAATTACGTTCAGACGTCTTAATTTTCACGAGGCTAACGATTCTTTGTTTACATTGTATCACCTTAAATGCGTTCGGCGGGCACACATTAGAAACCCTATAAACAGCTAAAAGAGCTGCTTATCGTAAACAAGAAATACTTTTCCGTATATATATACATATTTATGTATATATATAATTTTGTTTGTCCATTTAGTTTGACAGCTCCAGTAAAACGGTGTACGTAAATAAATATAAAACAACCCCTACGCAGACCAACACAATATATTATGTATACACTATATTACAGATGGAATATTCTGTTTAGCTAATATAAACATAGATATTTGTA
>JANSTU010013356.1:0-14984 GCA_027564075.1 Bolitophila hybrida | reverse complement strand
TTGCCCTTTTGAAGTCAAACACCTTTTCAGGCGGACTGGGTCTTGCGATGCTGCCCACATTCAAATCAAATTTTACTCAACGGCACAGCGCAGTCGACAACAGTGACGTCATCTTGATTACTGCTAAACACAAGGTCCAACAATTCCACTGAAGGAATGTTAAAATCTCCAACAATAAACACAGTGCCATTAAACTTTATAACCACATGACCATAAAACTTGGTCAATGCGTCTATATAAGAATAATACACAGAGTCTGCAGCGCCTGACCTCTCAGCGCCATTAACATTCAATCTAACAAATACTAATCGAAAAACGACATTCATAATGATGAAACAAAAACATATTTTTGGACATTAACACAAAATACTCTCTCTCGTACAGAGGACTCGACCTTGCAGCAATACATTCACACACATTTAAGTTTACAGTGTATTTCCAGATGTGTGCTAAAGCACGAACAACACAGACTGGCGTAATAAATGATATGTACATTATTAAAATCAGATTGGCTTTTTAAAACACAATCACAATTTACAATATATATATATCTGTTCGTATTAAAACTGTTTTTAAAACATAGGATCTATATCCTATTAAAATCTGTCGTTCAATTATTGAACGAACGACTAAATATATTCACTGCAAATTGTACACATGCGAACATTAGAACTCATAACTACATATAAGTCTTTTTTAAATGCGGTTAAAGCTAATTAGAATGCAATACGAATATCCAACAACCAGTCAGACAGTGTGAATATACTCACCGATCCCATAGAGCTTTACAAGCCACACGACACAAGTTATATTATCGCGGAGACCAAGCATTCCTCTTAGCCAAAGGAAGCAACCAAAAAGACAGAATTCGCGACATCACAATAACAAGGTAAATGTGTATGTAAAAAAAACTTGGACAATTTGACCAATACTCAAAATAAGCTTCGCGAAATTAAAGACCACCCAATAAGTCGTAGAACAGCAACTGGTAACAGCAGGTGGAAGTAGTGTTTACACAATAATCGAATCCGAATTTAAAAAGTCCGTCATTTACAATTGGACACGTATTTTATATATGTACATATAACACTATACAATTGTTATCGGTATATCATTAACAAATCACAGTAAAAACTTCGCACGCTATATAATCATTATATATCTTACAAAATTGTATAATTAAATTGTATATCGCAAGTAAGTATCCCAATCTCCCAATTTTACCCTCACATATTATATATACAGTGGCGGACAACTAATTCGAAACGACATATTTTATTAATTCTTTTTATATATTTATTGTACCAGAAACTATTTTCAAACAAATCAAATCGATTTTTTTTTTTAGATATTGCCTGCCATGAATATCCTCATAGCTTGTATACATTTTGTTTGGATCGAAAAAGGGTTGCAGTCCATAATTCCGTTGTATTATAGAAAGTTAATATTTTTGTAGAACAAGTCGATGGCAGCAATTTTAAAGCAACCTGGAGTTTTATAAAAATTGTATTTGATGCTATAAATGTTAATAATACAATAAGGATCTATTAAAACCCCACTTTGGTTGAAACGGCCTATCAAATCTACCGAAAATGATGATCGAATCATTTTAATGATAAGCATCAGAAATATAATATTTTTCTGACATCAGTGTATCTCTAGGAGGGATCCAGCGCAAAAATATGTTCAGACAATTTTCAAGCGAACTCTACAGAGTAGGTGACTGAATTGTTTGATTTTTTCCGTACGATTCCAAAAAAAACATTTAAAAACGATTGCCGTACAAAAAACCCTATAATTTTGGAAGCTATTTCTCTGGAGCATTGAATCTAATTTTGGGTCTGAAGGTCTTGATGGTGTACCGCTCGACTCGGGCTAAAGACCTTCGGACATAAATTTGGATTAATCGCTTCAGAGAATCTGCTTATAAAAGGATAGCGTGTTATGTACGGCAATCGTTTTTTAATGTATTTTTGGAATCGTTTGAAATATATAAGACAATGAAGGCACGATGACCAAAGTTGTGGAGGCGACTCTGGACAGTCCGTTTGACAATTGTCTGAACGTACTGGCTAAGTTTAAATATATCCTAATCGTATTAATAACCTTTATAGTATCAAACACCATCTTTTATAAAACTGGTCCTTCTTTTCCAAAAAAATATTACTTTTATTTAATGCATAAGAATTATGGGCTGCAGACCTTTTTTGATCCATTTTTTTCTGTATAATTTAATCATAAAATTAAAAAGGTAAACTTACAAAAACGATTTTACACACAAATCTTGCGTTTCCATTTAGTTGTCCTGACTAATTATTTGTTTTTTTTTACAATTGATACTTTAAATAAATAGCCGTTAGAATAAAAATTGTCTTTTTTTAGCAAACAAAATTTATACAAGCTTATATACTCCTGTCAGCCAATTTAAAAAAATAAACTAAACTATGTTAAAATAGTTTCTGGTACAATAAATATATAAAAAGAATTAAAAAAATATGTTGTTTCCAATTAGTTTTCCGCCACTGTATATGAATATAAATGTATATCATTACTAATGTATATCATTTTAATATATATAACAAACGAGAGGAAAAAACGAGTATTAAGAATTGAACGCGCAACTAATTGTTTTTTTATTTGCTATTCTTCAAGCTATGTTTGCTTTTCCACATTTTCCGCAGTGTCGTGCGTGGTTGACTCTTCAAGCAATGGACAACATAATAATTACGTGTACAGACTACAGGGTTTATTGAAAAAGAAAAACTTTTTTGATTCATGGTTGGTTGATATTTTTTATTATAAATCCTCTGAATAGTGTCGCGGTGCGTCACATTTCAGAAAATAATAAAAATCTCCACAGTTTGATCATGAATATAGGTTTTTTGTTCCTACCTTATATGACCTTATATATGGGTGCAACCCCCTCATACCAATAAACATATACAAACGATCGGATGTACACACATTTGGACATATAATATTATATACAAACATAAATAAAATTAAAAAAAAACATTTTTTGGCACACAATTATATAGTTAATCTGGGCCTCTTCTCAACATACAGATCTTTTATGATATTTTCGTTTTTTGATAGATGTGTAATTGTGTCGAAATTGTACGTTCGAACTAGGCGCACATAACACCATCAATATTATCCTACCTAGGAATCATATTAAAATAAACAATTTTTAAAATGTATGTTTTCCAAGTTTTTATCATTTTACTCAAATTGTATTACACCCTGTATTGATTTACAAAAACGTAAATATATGCTCAATTAAAACCTTGTGATTATTGATGTATGTATTTGTATATATTGCGACTATACAAATTACAATGTCCTGTTCGAGTACTATAAAGGAATCGGTAAAAAGTTTTTCAAATTCAGTTTTGTAACTGCACTTTAAAGAGAAAATGGTATATTCCGGTATTATGAGACCTCGTAAAGTCCATCCAAAGGCCAAATCGGTGAATTATCTCAACTCACACAGTGAGCACAACATACCCGAGGAAACTGGAATTAAGGAGAATTTCAATGAGTATTTAAAGAACTCCACTTTGCATGGATTGCGATATGTTGGCGAGCATCAGATATCTGTTTTTGAGAGGTAACCACGTTGAAAATTGAACCAATAAAATACACAAATATATGATTAATTTATTGAAGGATTTTCTTTGGAGCTTCGTTCGTTCTGGTGTTTATCTTGTCCATCTATTTTATATCAAACATATACCAGAAGTGGTCTGCATCGCCGGTTATAATAGCTCTCAACTCGAAAGCAACCTCCATCACGGACATACCGTTTCCTGCAGTGACAATCTGTAATATGAATCAAGCCCTGAAGAGTAAAGTAGAGGACATTCAACCGGATACATTGGAAGATTCTTTGCTACAGAGTGTTTGTCAGGATGCGGACACGCTTTTTAAACACAATTCCAACATAAGTTATCCATTCAAATGGACTTTGTTCAGAGAGTTTCTTCTGAATGTATGTATATTTTGTATACATTGTCGATAGAACTATAAAATACAATGCTTCAGGTTTCCCAACCCTGCGCCAATATGCTGCTGATGTGTCGCTATGGGAGTGTAGAACAAAAGTGCATGGAACTTTTTAATACTGTCCTTACCGACGACGGGCTCTGTTGTACGTTTAACAGTGTCCACCCATCGTTCCTGCTGCAAACTTACGAGTAAATGTGTTTATATTACTACAATTAAGATTCGGATATAATTGAAAATATCGTATACACACATTAGTTCCACAGATGAATTTGATTCAGTAGATGATAACGGCAATCTAACCGCAGCCGATTGGACGCCTGAACTTGGATTTTTGTCCGATTACAAACTAAGCACGTATCCTCGGCCAGCTGCAGGTTAGTTTATTAATTTCTAATTATTTTTTTTTATATTGTTGGAAATAAATTTTCAAAAATATACCTGTTTCATAATATAATAGTTCCAACAAGAAAATAAAAAAACGGCATTGTTTAATAACTCATTAGGACTATGCATTAAGATTGAAACTACTTCGATTCGGAAGTTTTTCGACTAAAAATACCAGATTCTTATGCATACATAAAAGCAATAGACCAAGAACTGGATCGATTACAAAATGGTATTATAAAGTCTTCAAATAAGTTATTACAAAAACTCAAAGGTGATTTGGAGATAAAAATACATCGCTTTTTGTATACAACTGCTTGGTTTTATGTGTGAAATGTTAAGTCTCATCAGTATAACATACGTGTAGATGTAAAATGATGGCATCAATGTCACGTTTTTTAAAATCAATAACCTATTTTAGAAATAGACTATTAATAAGTGGAGATCTCGTTTGTTTACAGTGCGATCAGGAGTGCCCCAGGGAAGTCACTACATAAACGATGTAGCCACTGAACTGCCTTATGTATGCTGATGATTTGAAAATATTCACTAGAGTCGAAACGGTATCTGATTGCGAAAACCTACGGCGAGACTTGGACTTTCTATCTTCATGGTGCGAGAGGAATAGTATTTTTTTAAATATTGGTAAATGTAAAATGATGACCTTTCATCGTAAGAGAATCCCTATTAAATTTGATTACGCAGTGAATGACATCTCCTTGTGTCTGAAATTAATAAGAAGTTATCGTTCAGTAAACATATTAATGTAATTAATCCATGCTCCATGGTTAATGTCCTACGAATGGTCCTGTGTAGACGCGAATTGGTGACACATGTATCCTGAAGTGTAATAACTCATAATTAGATGTTGGGATAGTCGTCCCTGGTCGGACTCAATATCCCTCTTGTGTAGTTGTTTGTAAAAAGTATTTAATATATTGAAAACATAATTACTTTTCATTCATAAAGAAAATGTTTTACTAGAAATACTTATATGTTTACTAAATACATTTTTAAAAAATAATTTGGGGATCTCTGGGTATTAGACATATCAAGATTGAAATGCAGCGAAAACTACTACTAACTAGTATAATGTAACACGAAACTTAAATGTGTAAAACCCAGTCCACATGATGATAAACTACCGATGATAAATATATCATCAGTAACAAAGTTGCGGAACTAAACGCGTTTGGTGGCCAAAGCCTTCATCGCCGTCCAGTTCGATCCAGCTACCGTTCGACTGTGCGCCTCCACATCGTTTTCGGTCTAGCTCTGCTACGACTTCCTTGCGGGTTCAGCGCTTGAGCTGCAATGTTGTTCGAACCGCGCCGCAAGGTGTGACCGATCCACTGCCACTTTCTCCGTCGAACTTGCATTGAGACGGGTGCTTTTCTGGTTCGTCTTCAGTATTGAAGACTACCTGCGGCCATCTGATGCGAAATATCCGCAGAGGTCACTTTCCACGTCTCGCAACCGTTGAAAAGGGCCGATTTGACGATTTGAATAGTAATTACCGCTCGAATTGACGTAAACTAACAATTTCTTGATAATTAACACAAAATTCTTGGATGAAGACACACAAACGGTGTTTTGTACCGGTCAATGCTTCCATTGTTGACTATATACATCGATTATCAATGACCTTTTAGTTCCGCGGTGGAATGACCAATCCACGATGACTTTTAATCAATGCATCATATTCCTCGTTCATCGCTTGCTCCTGTTTCTGATCACTTGTTCGTTTCTGGATTCTGGATTCGGCTATGATTATGGTTGTATATAATAGAACATAAAAAATAGTAAAAAAGAATATTAAAAATTCCTAAAAACTTAACAGTTGACTAGAACTAAATATGAATATATTATAGAAAAGAGGCACAAGTATATTCAATATGAATTTCAATATAATTACATTTTTTAAATCAAACTAATTTTTCAAGGAGCCGGCAGTCACATGGGACTTGTTTTGATTCTAGACTCCGGAATCGATGAATATTACTGCTCAACGACTAACAGTGCCGGATTCAAGGTAGGTCCGAAATATTCTATTAGAAACTCAAGCAATTATTTTGCATTACAGATTCTTCTACATAATCCGACAGAAACACCAAAAATAACAGCATTCGGTTTTTCAATTGCACCCGGTGAAGAGACTCGGGTCGTAATTACTCCACGTATATCAGACGCCTCGGTTCGTGTTCGTTCAATTCCGATCAATCAGCGTCAGTGTATATTTGCAAGCGAAGGAAATCTATCATATTTCAGGTAAGATATTATCTGAATGTATAAATATAAACAAGTGGAATACAATAAACAAAAAAAAACGGTTAAATTTATTATAGAACATATTCACGAAAGAATTGTCAGAAAGAATGCGAGTCTCGTGTTATGGAGCAAAAGTGTAACTGTGTAATGTACTATATGCCACGATTGACTGTTGACACAAATATATGTGCTCGCAAGGATATAAGTTGTGCTGGGCGCACAATTCTGGCATTGGAACTTAAAGAGCAAGGCTACGAGTGTGGTGATTGTTTGCCAGGATGCTTTGAGATCAATTATATTGGAGATGTGTACACATCTAAACTAGGTACTGGCAAATACACGGTGCAGGAGAGATTTCTAGATGGAAAGGATCCAGTTATAGTTGGGTATTATTTTTATTTTAACTTTATAAAAATGTTATTGGTTCTTAAGTTATACATTTCACGCAGATCGAGTTACGCTGTCACCGAAATCTACTATGAAGAAAACATTTTCCGCAGTTTCACCAAAGAAGAACTAATCGGATTCACTGAGTTTTTGTGTATTAAAATAAGCGTTACATTTGATATGGTAATTCACTGTAGTTTTAATTTGTAGCTAATACCGGTGGACTGCTGGGCTTGTTTATGGGTTTTAGTGTTGTATCGTTGATCGAAATAATATACTTCATGACGTTGCGTCCAGTTTTTGCTCACAAGAGGTATATCAGTAAGACAAATGCTTTAAAAAAGAATTCCATCAAGTCAATTGGTACCGACTATCACACGACGGGAGGATGGGTGATCGAAGCTGAATCGATTCTCCGTCAAAATACGAAAGATGTATTTAGAGAAAAGATCATAGAATTTGGAAGCAAGCAGGTACAGGCGATTCGAAAGAAAATGGGTCAAGTCCGCAGTGGAAATATTGAACAGGCTCCAGATATTCAACACAAATCAAGTCGCTTTTACCCTTATACAGAATAAAACAAACATTTTTATTATAATTTTCATGTTTTTTATTTTTTTACAAAACATTTTTATTTCTTTTATGCAGCTTTTTTGCTGCATTTCACGCACACAGTTACACAGAAATATATACCACACAAATTATCAGTTCGAAATGTTTGCGCTAACATGATGTCCCATTTCTGAAATGGGACCACGTAAAATGCGTACATGGAAGCGATAGTAATAATACCGCAAAATCCTTTTTTGGTGACAAACATTTCATTAAAAATAAAGTTTAACTAGTCCCTGCTGTGACGTTCGAGTGCTTTTTGTTGTAACGCCCGAAAGACATGAACTTTTGTTGTGTTGATGCTTGATTTTTAAATAAATAAACTATATACTGCGAAACTTTTGCATTTACAGTTCGTCCTTAAGGTCTTCCTCATCTCCACCGGCTGTTGGTGGTGGTGGACCTTGTCCCTGGTAAAGCTTGGCAATAATAGGCTGCACAACATCTTCCAGTTCCTTCTTTTGTTTCTTGAATTCCTCCGGCTCGGCTTCCTGGTTCTCCTCCAACCACTTGATCTTCTCGTCGATGACTTCCTCCATTTTGGCTTTTTCGTCTTCGGACACCTTGGCGCCCAGCTTCTCCTTGTCGGACAACTGGTTCTTGAGACTGTAGGCGTAGCTTTCCAATTCGTTGCGTGACTCAACGCGTTCCTTGAGTTTCTTGTCATCGTCAGCGAACTTCTCAGCATCCCTGATCATACGGTCAATGTCATCGGGAGTCAAACGATTCTGGTCGTTAGTGATCACAATCTTCTCACGGTGACCGGTACCCTTATCTTCGGCGGCCACTTGCAGAATACCGTTGGCATCAATTTCGAAGGAGACTTCGATTTGTGGGATACCACGTGGTGCTGGTGGGATTCCAGTCAAGTCGAATTTGCCCAACAAATGGTTGTCCTTGGTCATTGGACGCTCGCCCTCGTACACTTGAATGGTGACAGTGTGTTGGTTGTCGCTAGCAGTCGAGAAGATCTGAGATTTTTTGGTAGGAATAACAGTGTTTCGGGGAATAAGCTTGGTCATGACACCTCCAACGGTTTCAATACCCATGGTCAATGGATTGACGTCCAAAAGTACAATAGCATCGGTGTTCTCCTCACCAGATAAAACTCCGGCCTGGACAGCAGCACCATAAGCGACAGCCTCATCGGGGTTGATACCTCGAGATGGTTCTTTTCCGCCAAAGAAGTCCTTGACCAATTGCTGTACCTTGGGGATACGGGTTGATCCTCCGACCAAAACGATCTCATCGACGTCCTTTTTGTTCATGTCAGCGTCTTCCAATACTTTCTGGACTGGTTTCAATGTAGAACGGAACAAATCCATGTTCAATTCCTCGAACTTAGCACGGGTCAGAGTCTCTGAGAAGTCTTCACCCTCGAAGAATGATTCAATTTCAATACGAACTTGGTGGCTTGCAGACAGACCACGCTTTGCCTTTTCGACCTCACGACGCAACTTCTGGACGGCACGGTTGTCCTTGCGGATATCCTTACCCTTCTTCTTCTTGTACAACTTGATGAAATGGTCCATTACACGCTGATCGAAATCTTCTCCTCCCAAATGTGTGTCACCGTTGGTAGCAACGACCTCGAACACTCCATTGTCAATGGTCAGCAGAGACACATCGAAGGTACCACCGCCCAAATCGAAAACAAGTACATTCTTCTCACCTTCCTTCTTGTCCAGACCGTAAGCAATAGCAGCAGCGGTTGGTTCGTTGATGATACGCATAACATTCAGACCGGCAATAACACCGGCATCCTTAGTGGCCTGACGCTGAGCATCATTGAAATAGGCGGGCACAGTGACAACGGCATGGGTAACAGTTTTGCCCAAATAGGCTTCAGCGGTTTCCTTCATCTTCAACAAAACCATGGCGGAGATTTCCTCTGGTGCAAAGATTTTATCTCCTTGACCGGTGGCAACCTGTACGTGAGGTTTGGAGTTCTTCTCAACAATCTTGAAGGGGAAGAGCTTGGCATCGTGCTGCACGGTCTGGTCCTTGAACTCACGACCGATCAAACGCTTGGCATCGAAGACAGTGTTCTCGGGATTGGTGGTCAACTGATTCTTGGCGGCATCTCCGATGAGACGTTCACCTTCGGCTGTGAAAGCTACGTATGATGGAGTGATTCGGTTACCCTGGTCATTGGCGATAATTTCAACGCGTCCATTCTTGTACACACCCACACTGTAATGCAAAATACAAACAAATTAGTTTAACATTCCAAACAAAAATAATATTTTTAAATATTAAAAATTTAAAATAAAATATTGATCCTAATAATTTAGTGAGTATCGATTGAGTGAGATGGCCCACCTTGTAAAAAAGAACGGATTTATAATATTGCCCAAATTGCGAATCAACAAAATTTTGTGAACGTTTTGTAGGTCTAGTTAATGGGTCGAAATATAAATACAAACAAATAATATTAATTACCATGAATAAGTGGTACCCAAATCGATACCGATGACGGTGCCGATGTCCTTCTCCTTTTCCTTCTTTTCCTCGGCCAGCGAGATTCCAATAACGGCCACAACGACCAATAATATGTGTAACTTCATTTTAGGTCTGAAATAAAATAAATAATTATTATATTGTCTAGTAATATTACAAGTTAGAATAGTAATTAAATAGGTCGTTGATCGAAGACACCGTTTGCATATTAACACGTCAGCTCTTCGCACAGTGTTCCATTGTGAAACCGTTACTTATGCGTACGTGCGTGAATGAATATAGTGCTAAATCAACGTAGTTTCGGAAGATCATTGACCCGTTATTATAAGTTAGCATGAAAAGCATGAATGTATGTTACGCGTCGCTAAGAACCAGTTCGTAGGTTGACAATGATTCAAGATGTCGTATTTGGTGCAGCATATATAACATCGTCATAATATAGATGACGCAGTAAACATATTATTAGGTCAAATACCAATAAATTGGCGCTTTTAAAAATATGATATCCGACAGAAATAAATCAATATACATGAAGCGATTATTATAACCTAACCTTAGTTTTTGAAAAAGCCACGTCAATTAAAAAATAGATTAGAATCTTAAAGATAATTTCATCGAAATGAAACGTGTCCATTATAGTTTTTATTCAACATCAAGAGAAGGTCCATTGTACAGTGGAAATATTGATTTATAATAAATAAGGGCATAATAGTTATTTATTTAATAGATTTGTCTTTATTGAATGCATGTTAATGCATTATTTTATTACTATTAAATTATAACTGAAAATGTTACTCAAATTGTTTGTTTATCAAACATTTAGATATCAAAATGTATGTATTTATTTAATTGCCAATAAACGGTTAAAACACATGGCATTTTTCGACAAAAAAGCCAAATATCTACCGACGTGAACAAAGTGCCGCTACGAATTATTGACCTTGTTCGAGAAAAACTCTGCAAATTTGAATTATTGTTCAAATAGATATCCAACTTAAATAAAGAATACTCAAAAATATGCACCTATTAATAGTATATTCAACCACTGCACGTATTTTCATGTAAGCATCAAAATCGGTAGACGAATTAAAAACGCCCACGTCACTTATTTCGAAGCAGTTTTTTGGGGAGACGTGTTGTCGTTGTACAGACACCGATTTGAAGGTCTTGATAAATATGTGTACGCGGCAGTTTTTTTTTTAATTTATTTATTCTATAAATGGGGCACTGGTGGATGCAAACTGATGATGCACCAAGAATAAACGGCACTTTGCCCAGGGATACCGGGGGATTTTAAAAGGGCACACTTATGACAAACCGGCTGCCATTTTTTATACGAGAACATTATACACACGCACTCGCACTTATTTTAAGTTTTTAAATAAACACACTTACATGTAATTCCTAATTATGAGTGATCGTGTAATGTAAATATACACTTAACAAGTATACTTTGTTTCACCAATAAATAAGTGAATTTAGTGACAATCACTAAATGGCTGTCTGTAGGTCCGTTCTTGGGACAGAATGAATGAAAACTAAAGTACTCGGCAAATCCGCCGTGATTATGAAGCGCTTACTGCCTGGCGTGGTGTGCGCTGATTGGTGCACGCAGCGCTTTCTAAGAGCACGCTGATTGGCCCACGTTTCTTTGATTGGAACGAATTTCATATGAGAGAGCGTTCACGAATGTTGGTATATTCGAGTTCTCTTATAAGCGCGCATTTTCAAAACAAATATTATGATTTTTGTATTGTGTAATGGTATAATGTTAAAATAAGGAATAGTTTTGTTAAATACAAATAGCTTACATACATACACGATTTAAATTATTATTAAAAGTTGGCCAGCTAGACATAAATTCAAATTAATAATAATTAATGCTGAAAACGGTATAAAATCGTTTTAAAAACTATTACAGTTTTTTTAAATAATTATTTTGTAGGTTCTGTAATTCGATTCTATTGCTTCTAAATTAACACTATTTTAAACTGTCGGCAAAAACCTTAGTTTACTTAAACATATGACATTCATACAAAAAATTCAATTCTTAATTTTTAAGTTAGAACATAAAATCTAAGAACTTTCCCTATATTTCTGTGTGTTTGATTCTGTGCTCCATTCTCTGAATCTTCTGCGCATATGTGATGTAGGATTATCTTGTAAAGTTTCATTGATACATTTGTTACGTGCGCCTGTGTTGTCGACCATCCTGGTCTAAATCCAAATTGATCGTATGGGAGAATGACAGATTCATCGCAGTGGACGAAGATTATTGTCTTGAGGGTGTATAAGTAGTCTATGTTGCAGCGGGATCTTTTATCCGGACGTTCTGCTTACAATGGACCTTTTTTAAGTATTCAACAAGCAGATTGGCTTTGGGAAGGTCTTATGTTTCCAAGGTGTTTGTCGGTAGCGGATTCTTCTTTCTTTACCATTGTCGTTTGAATCTATTTCTTTCCTTAATCAAGGCAATAAGTACATCAGAGGAAAGTGGAACCAGGGTAGTTCTATGGATTAATATTTTTTTTTTCGACTGAATTCGCATGTTCTAAATAGTCCGTCGTTTTATGACCTGTTAAATCAACGCCAGTTCGTAAAACCGAAAACTGTGATGGTCGAAATTGGCTCAGATTAAAGATTTTAAGCGAGAGGCATAAACTCATATTACGGTTTTATGGTCTGCAGGAAAGTCTAAAACTTTGAAAAATATTACTTATTTTTTAATAATATGTCTTGTTTGAAAATATAAGATTCAAGTAGTTCAATCAAAATGTAAGTTAAATTACGCAGCTTTAAGATTTTTAATATACGAAATAATCAGTGCGATAAACATTTATCAATATATAAAGATATACCTTTTAAAATATTGCTTTTTTAATCGTTGAGAATAAAAATTTATAGCGCTATTAAAGTACCTATATGATCAATACTTCTTAGACTATCTACCATCATTGAAGACATATTATATGTAGACATTATACGAGAAGTTTGGTTATGTTTACGTATTATGTCTTTAAACATAGCTGGGCAAATTTAATCGAAAACTAGACGTTCGTTGTTTTTAACTAAGACTGAAATTTAACGCGTCGTTCGCACTTGCGAATATTCTCGGCGTTTTCCAGAAATTGACCGCAGGTTTTTTATGTGTGCATTAATTAATTTTCACATTTTGTTGTTGCTCAAATGTTCGGTCGTTTCTCTATGATTTGCATCAACAATATAAACATCCAAGAGGATATACTGTATATAATATGCCTTGTCTTACAAGCACGACACTACAAATAAAATTGAACTAGGAGTATTTGTAACTTAATGTATTTACTATAATAAATAAGCATGTGGAATTATTTCAGTGTAAACATATGTAAAACATATTTGTTGATACACAGATACAATTTATTAAACACGTTCGCTTCTTTTTGGGTCATTGCATTGCAATGAACATTGAAAAACTTACGGCGAGACCATCGAGTTCTAGATGTATAAGCCTAGAACTCTTTACACCTCAATAATATCTACAATTTAAAAAAAAAAACTAGAATTATTATATATTTATCATAAACTCAGAGTATACATTACAAAATTTTAATTCTATAGATCTTTAAAGTTCTTTTATTTATTCAATTATTCAATCTCGTGATATATTTTGAATTCGATTTAATGTGGATAATATTTTTTCTGAGGTTTTTTCATTACCAATATTTTGTTTGAGATTCTGAAATAAACGTATTTTTATGAAGCACACATAAAAGTTCATTTATTTCCGAGTTTATTTCAACCATTTTTTGTTTGTTTTATTTTCATTCGAAAAATGTGGTTTTGCCATAGTTAAAGTTAAATAAATCTGGTTTAATGTACACAATTTTGGGTAGTACAATGGGAAAATTAGTAGTGCGGTAGTACAGACGATAAACTAGTAGTACGTTGAGTACGATCGTAGCACTTTCTCGTTTTTCAAAAAGTCGGTTTTGACAGCGCAAGTGCGAACGCAGCTTAAAAGTGGCATGCATTTCGGTATTTGTTATTAGCGATTTCTGTGATTCCGTTATGTTAGATACTCAACCCTACATAGTGGTATATCATAAATATATTTATTTAACTTTAAAATGTTAAACGATCGCACGAGAGATCATGGTAGCGATTCTGTGCAAAAACTTTCACATTTTCAGTGTCTAAAATATCATAGAAATCATGTATAAGAAATATATAATTAAATAAAACACCATGAAGCAAAATGTGCATGATTAAAGACAAACTGATGTGGAATTTTTCCATAAAATCTTCTTCAGCGACGAGTCCCATTTCCACCTCAGTGGCTTTGTTAATAAGCTGATCAAAATACAAGGGCGATTGTTGAGAAGCCAATGCATCCACAAAAAGTCACTATTTGGTGCGCCTTTTTTGTTTGCGCTATCATTTGACCATTTTTCTTTGAAAATGCAGCTGGCAATTCAGTTACGGTGAATGGTTCGAGCGGTACCGTGCCGCATGATCACCGACTTCTTGTGGCCAGAAATGATGCTATGGATACCAAAGACATGTGGTTTCAACAATACGGCGCCACATGCCACACAGCCAATGCAACAATGGATGTATTGAATGATAAGTTACCTGGGCGCATTATCTCGCGAAACAGCGAAGTCAATTGGCTACCGAGATCAAGCGATTTGACGCCTTTGGACTTCTTCCTTTGGGAATAATTAAAGAAATCAAAAATTTACAAACAATAAAATTGATTTTTGTATCTTAACATATTTCCTTCTTAATGGAAGACCCTTTACATGCAAAAAAAAAAGTGTGTGAGTTGCAGAAGTCACAGGGGGATGTGTAAACATCATATATATAGATGTTTATTTATATAT
>JANSTU010013345.1:0-14985 GCA_027564075.1 Bolitophila hybrida | reverse complement strand
TATATTCATTTTCTTTTATTAATTTATTTTTTTGTGTCGATTGTGTTTCCATTATCGGATCTATAGTATATAATAAAAACTATTATATTTTTTTTTGAAATGGATCCTTTATATTTACAATTATTAGAGCTCGATTATGAATTGGAATTACGAGAAGTTTACGATTTAAGTACGAAACGAAAGAAGACTACAGTGCTTCGAGATATTTTGGAGAGGGAAGCAGCTGGTCTCGAAACAATGCCAAACACTAGTACTACAATAGTTAGAAATAGATAATTGCAAATTGGTTTTAGAGTCAATTATAGCAGACATTGAGAAAGGGGAACTGAACCAAAGCTCTCTTTACTTTACCGAAGCGTCTCATAGATTACAACACCTAAAAACAAGATTAAGGCGTATTCAGCCAGATAGTTCGGAGAAGAATGATTTTTTACTCGCAATGTTAGCGGCTGTTCGCGAATTAATTGGGAAAGTTTCAATGGAACGGGAAAAATGTATTCAAGCTACCAGTTTGGCATATGGACCAAAGTCACCTAAGAAAATATATTCTCGAGCTAAATCAATATATGAGCAAGTAAAATCTATTGGGAAAAGCGCTTCTGATCTTTTGATCCCGTCCAAGAACCGATCTACGAAACCATCCTTAGGTGCTAAGTCCAGTTTTCCAAACTATATGTCGGAAAACCCCAAGAATAGGAATGAGCCTGCCGAGGAACCTTTAATTGATATTGGGGATTTCTCCGTAGATTCTCAAGCCGAAATTTTATCTGAAATAGATAAGACATTTAGATAAAAAGGTCGTTCTCAGCAATTTTCTAGTTCTCAAAAGTGGAACCCTTCTTCATCTTCAATGCCCGCAATGTGGGGACCAACCCCTAATAAATACAACTTAAATTGTTTGTTTGTTGTTTGCCAACAATTAAAAAATCAGTCGATGTTGTAGGTTACCCTAAGAATGAAATGCTATCAAGTGACAAACCGATGCAATGGACTGCAACTAACAAAATCTCATCTGCCCCCAAATCAGCATCTTCGTTCGCAAACCCTTTTCGTGTTAGGAATCAGGGAGCTTCATTTCAAAACGAGGCAGAGGTTGGAACCGACAACAATAATACTCAACGAAAACCGATCTCAAATAATTATGCGGGTTATGAACAGTCGTTTAAATTTAATGCGACCATCGGCAGATGGAGAGTCGCTAAACAGACGAGGTTCGCATTCGGGATCATTTCAAAACAATCCTATCCGTCGTAACACAGTAAACCAGCAATATTATGAAATTAGTGATAATGAGGAACAAGGGGGTAGCGCATCTTATTAGGGCAATGAAGGATGCAGAGAAGATCGACAGGGGAATCTTCGACCACATATGAGAAGGACAGTTCCAGTTCACCAATGGCGGATATCTTTTAGCGGGGATGGGAAAGGTTTACACGTATATGATTTCCTTTTCCAAGTCGCTTTGCTACAAAAAGCTGAACAAATTTCAGACGAAGAATTGTTTCTTTCTATTGTCCACCTTCTTACTGGCAGGGCGAAGTATTGGTTTCATGGTGTCTACGATGATTTTCGGTCTTGGGAGGATTTTGTTAGGGGTCTTAAGGAGGATTTCATGTCCGCAAATTACGATTATGTGCTTCTTAGTGAAATAAACAATCGGACTCAGAAATATAACGAGTCATTTTCGACTTATGTGACGAATATGCAGAGCCTATTTAAGTGCCTTTCAATCGATATTCCAGAGGATCACAAGTTGTTCCTTGTCCAGAAGAATCTTCTTCCCCGCTACTCACTTAGCATTGCGCCTCTAGAAATCCAAACCCTAAAACAGCTTACCCATATTTGTAGGAAAATAGATAATGCGTGTAGTAAACCATCCGTACAGATGCCCTTCCAAACCGAATCAGGCGAGAATTATCATCAGCGCTCGCATATCAGAAACTTTAGTGGGCCAAGAGAGTTAAACGAAATCGAACGAGATTTCGTTCCCAACATAGAAACAATGGAAGCTAATGCTCTACGGGGTTTGTCAGAATGAGATCTTGTAAATAGGGAAGGCGGGGTTCTGCGTCCACAGCCTGCCTGCAGACCCGGTTGGTCCGATGAGGCAGATGTATGCGCAATTAGGCAAATTTCGCATAGTAGAATTATTCCAGGAAGGTCGTCTAACGCTCAGCCAGCAGATCAGCGTTTACAATTTATCAACCGTAAAGGGGTCCTTAAATGTTGGAATTGCGATAGGGAAGGAGACTCGTTTAGCGACTGTCGGGAACACAGAAATTTATTCTGCTACCGTTGTGGAATGAAGAATACTACCTTGCGAATTGTAGAAACTGTATAAAAAACGAGGTAAGGGAAGGCGGCCATCTCCCTCAGTAGTAACTGACAGTAGCACATCTCCACCACTTAGCTTAAATAAAATTCCTAAATTCCTTCAAACAGTAAATGTTCAAAACGATAATAGGCCTTATATCAAGATATAAATTGCAAGAAAGTCCGTTACAGCACTCTTAGATTCTGGTGGTCTCCATAAATTCTTAGATTCCCTTTCTCTAAAAATAAAAACTGCTCATGCAGTTGTAAAAACTGCAGACGGCACCCAGCACGTTGTTAAATCGGTAATCCTGCTTCCGGTAAAATATAATGATCATGAAGCATAAATTGAGGCATTATGTGTTCCTGGTATATCCAAAGATCTAATCCTTGGTATCGATTTTTGGGAAAAATTTAGGATTCGCCCGGTATTGTGTGATTCTCTTCAGGTCGACAAGACGATAGTAGTTTCCGATAATTGTAGCCTTAAAGAAGAATATATGCCATTATGTAATAGCGGGGCGACACTCTGCCGCCTTGTTGACAAAGTTATTGGTTGCGACATTGTTGCCTCGGAGTCATTTGGGGATCACATTAAAACCTTGAAAACCATCGCCCGCCGTCTCAAAGATGCTGGGTTAACGATCAGCTCAGAAAAATCTCGTTTCTATATGAAGACACTCAAGTACCTGGGTTATATCGTAAGTGAACAAGGGATTAGTCCGAATCCGCGTAAATTAGCTCCAATAATGAACTACTGTAGGCCGAAAAATGTGCGAGACGTTCGAAGACTTTTGGGTGTTGTTGGGTGGTACCGTCGCTTCGTGAAAGATTTTGCTTCTATAACCGCCCCTCTCCCTAATCTCTTGAAGAAAAGTAAAAATAAATTTGAATGAAGATAGCTCTAACTTCTGCCCCAAATACTTTCAAATCCCGACTATAACAACCCCTTTATCGAACAGACTAATGCGTCAGATTTTGGAATTGGCGCGGTTTTACTGCAAGGCGAGGGGGAAGAAGAACGTGTCGTGGCTTACGTGAGCCAGAAAATGACGCCAACCCAACAGCGGTCTCAAACTACGGAGCGTGAATGTTTAGCAGTAATAGCAGCCATCGAGAAGTTTCGACCATTCATAGAAGGTGTTAGGATCACTGTCGTCACGGATCACGCGTCTTTACTATGGTTACGCAATTTGAAGGATCCAGCTGGTCGACTTGGTAGATGGGCAAAGGCAAGGAATTGGTTGTGGCGGATGCCTTATCTAGATCGGTAGATTCTGTAGATGTAAGTCAGTTTCCGCAGAGTAGGGATGATTGGTATGACTTTCTAGTGCAAAAGGTAGAACAAGCTCCAGATAAAAATGCTTAGTATCGATGTGAAAATGGGGTATTGTATAAGAACGTTAAAGCCAAGAAGACTTCACTCGGGTACGGATGGAATTGGTGTGTCGTTGTCCCCTTTAAGTTTAGAACGCAAATTCTTCGCATGTGTCATGACGATCCTTCTAGTTCGCATGGCGGATTTTTCAAAACCTTTCACCGGGTTCGAAACATGTATTTTTGGCCTTTGTCTTCTGATGTCGCAAAGTTTATGCGGAGCTGTGACGTTTGTAAATCTTCAAAACAATCGAACCAGAGCCAGACAGCACCCATGGGAAAATTTAGGGAAGTAAATAAACCTTGGCAGATGATTCATATTGATTTTGTGGGTCCCCTTCCTCGATCAAAAAACCAGTATTGCTATATGTTCGTCGTCGTAGACTCGTTTTCGAAGTTCGTCCATATTGAGCCACTCCGGAATGCAACATCTAAAAGTGTGGTCAAGTTTCTTTGCGAACGAATATTCCATGTTTTTGGGTTACCTGAAATGGTTGTGTGTGATAATGGGAAACAATTTACTTCGGCCGAGTTTAAAAACTTTCTCGATTCGTATAAAACTAAAATATGGTTTACATCTCGGTATCACCCCCAATCGAATGCTGCTGAAGCGGCGAACAAAGTAGTAGGCACGTCAATCAGGTCATACATTAAAGACGATAACGGACATCGTGATTGGGACAGACATCTTTCTGAAATTTCCTTAGCTATGAACAGCGCTATACATACGTCGACAAAATTCTCCCCGTACTTCATTAACTTCTCACAAAACATGCCCCTTTCTGGTGATTCATATTCCCTTGATATTTCGGATCCATCTGAAATTGCAGACCGATCACACCGCAGTACTCGAATTCGAGAGATAGTCAAATCTAATTTACTCAAGTCATATGAATCTGGTAAAAAACGTTATGATTTTAGAAGTCGACCTATATCTTATTCACCCGGAGAAGTAGTGTGGAAAAAGAATTTTCTGCAATCAAATGCTATTAAAGGCATTTCAGCTAAATTAGCACCCAACTTCGTAAAATGTATAGTAAACCGTAAAGTAGGCAATAGCAGCTATGAACTAAAAGATTTGGCAGGTAATTCACTCGGAATTTTTAGTGCTCAGCACCTTAAGAAAAATTAGTTAACCAACATATGTATTTGAGCTTTCACATAATTTTTTTGTTCTTTTGTTTATTCCTTTTTTTTGTTGTTGAGCTATGGTTTGGTAGAGTACTTCCCAAACACCAAGGATATAAAACACTTCTTCACCGGAATATATCATTGAGCTATGGTTTAATTAGATAGACACAATGATCTCTGCCAAGAAAAACATCGACCAAGTAAGTTTCGTCACAGTATAAAAGCAGATCCAACATTTGAGCAATGGTTAGAATTTGTCTAACACCATTACAAGTCATAAGAAAATCCAAGCGCCAAGACAGGTTGCCCCAACATAAAGTGACATCCGGAATATTATACAAGTGTGAAGGAAAAATATATATTATAAAAATATATATTATATATATATAAACTTAGCGATTTTTGCACCTTGTATGAATTCCTAAAAAAAAATTTGTAGCAAGGGTTTTGACATCGCCAAAACACGATATATCTGCCCTAAAACGCAATAAATCAAGTCAGTTTGATAATAACTAAGGCCGTAGTTGTGTATTTTTTATTGTCTACCTTCGGGTTGCCCAGTTTGTGTATATTTTTGGTGGCAAACATTTGTCGATATAGATTCTGATTTCGTGTTGTTGCAAGTGTATAGTATCTAGTCAGTCCCAATAGGGCGTACGTCAGGTCAAGGACCGTTTATACTTTACTTTTTTTTTTGTTCTTCAGTTCCAAATTTGTGAACGACAGGTTTCTTACCGTTAGAAGATGTGGTATCATTCACATAAAATTCTAATAAGGAGACATTTTGTTGAAAAAAACTGTAACTGTAATAGTTAGGATTTCTTAAATTTGTTTATAAATTTATGTCTATTGATATAATAGATCTTAACTGACTATCAGTTTATAGTAATACCTCTTGAGTGACTATACGCTTTGTTAATTTAATGCGCAGAGGCATTTGCTTCTATAGTTTCATGTGTATTGTATGGTCCGGATAGGTCGGTGTATGTGTAATGAAGTTGCAGAATGAAGTCGATCAGATAGGCATGCAATCATCGATACACTTGGCACACTTTTTGAAATTTACTTTTAAAACGCCGCGTCGATATTAAATTCCGTTTCGTTGTTCGATTTATTATGATTAGATCGATATAAATCCTGTGCATAATCGCGCAAGAAAATGTTTAGAATTATTCTGTTTAAATTCTAAACATTTTCTTAATACCTAATTAGGTGTAATATTCTGTATTAATTTTAAGATTTATGTATTTAGTAGATTTAAGAAATTTATTTGTGTAGTTTTAAGATAAAGTGTATACAATCCACTGAAGTGGCGACACCTGTTATGCGATAACGACAACACAAATAAATGTAATAATAGAGATAATTTTTTTTTCCGGAGGAGAGCATCGACAGAGTAGAGACGTAACAGCTTAAAGATAATTAACCAAAAAAAAAAAATCAATCGTAATCAATTACAAAACAATTGAATTGTGAAAAAGATAGAACGAACAGTGTCGCAAACGATATCAGTGCCATCGATTTTGCTGATATTGACAAGATTCAGCCACGTCGATCCATGCCGACGCATTTAACATAGTACGGGGCCTACAGTCAGTGTAGGTTGTGCAATCGCATGTCTCGAGCCACACTACGACACGCCAGCGAACCGTAGCATCGCCCAGACCAAAAAGAGGAGCGCATACCGACACAATGATGACATTTCATTTCAAGAGAATGCCTATTAAATTTGATTACTTATGGCATCTCTTTAACAAGAGTGTGGCATCTCTTTAACAAGAGTGTCTGAAATGCGTGATTTGGGTGTTCTCTTTAATGAGAAGTTGTCGTTCAATAAAGATATTAACGTAACGATTGCAAAGGAATATTTCATGCTCGGTTTCATGAAGAGAATCTGCGCTCATTTCGTAGACACCAAAGCACTAAAAAGCGTGTTTTGTGCTCATGTAAGATCACATTTGGAATATGGTTCGTTTGTTTGGAATCCAAGTCACGCAGTGCATTCTAATAGTTTAGAGTCTATACAAGAGAAGTTTCTTTTGTATGCACTGCGTCGTGGTGGTTAGGGTGGACAATTTTGTTCTTCCTTCCAATTCTACTCGTTGTGGGAGCTTATCGTTGGAGTCCTTTTAAGAACGAAGAAATAATACCGGAGTGTTCTTTATTTTTGACTTGATTTCATGTCGCCTCGACGCACCGAATTTGTTGTCACTAGTTCACTTCAATGTACGTGCCCGAGTTTTTCGTGAGCATGACTTTCTCCGAGTTAAATAGAACTGAACGTCCTATGGGCAAGCCGAGCAAATGAATAATATGGCCGAATTTTAACCGTTTTTCCAGTTTTTTTGTTTTCACAACATTGCGAGACGCGTTTCGGCGAAACGTAAGGTCTAGCTGGATATCTTGAGTTTTTGATAATGTCCTACTAATGGTCCTGTGTAGACGCGAATTGGAGACACATGTGTCCTGCAGTGTAATGGCTCATAATTTGGATGTTTGGATAGTTGTGCCTGGTCGGATGGTTTATCTAATACATTTTCATTGTATTCTGTTTTTTTTTGTTTTTGTTGGATGTTTGGAAGTTATTTACACCACTATATGTATTCCATTAAACATTTTTATATGCATTAACGGTCAGTTGACTTATGTCGTTGACGTCACTATTGAAAAAAACAACAAAAAAAAACATAGGTCCCAACCAACTCTGCTTGCGAATCATAGTAATAATTTCTTCGGGACTATTAGTCGAAGAGATATTCAATATCTTTATTTTCGGTAATATTTTGTTGGGAACAGATATGTTGTAGTCACCACCCAGTTTTGATAAGACATCTTTTTGTAATTGATCAACAGCAGCAGATGTTTCGCATTCAATTACGACTCCACCATTGCTAGCCATACGCACATTACGAATTGGGATATCGACAGGATGAATGGCGGTTGAAATTGTATTTTTTGTACATTTGCTAGACTGAGCAATATATTTTGGTTTTATTATCAAAGCTTGGTTAGATTTCAGGATACTCGCAAATGTATTATTGCTTTTTGACGATTTGACAGAATTGTTTGGTCCAGCACATTTCACAATTGCGTTCTGTACATCATCGATCGAAGATTTCAGTGTAATGTGGTGAGTTTTAATAATTCCAAGTTTTCAGTACATTTACAAACGCTCTTCAAATATCAGTATTCGTCTCTTTTAACACCATCATTTCATTTTTCAAGATTTCGTTGTCTTCCAATACAATTTTTAATTGTGAAAACAACTTTAAATTATTGGAATCAAATTTTGCAATCAAATCACTTATTTTTTGTTTAGTGTAAACACATCATTACTCAAGTATCAAGAAATAACTGAAATTAAAAGAGAGTACAATCTGAGAAAACTCCAGGAAAATCGATGATATTTCTAAAAATATAAATTCCGTTTTTTTCTTTCTAATGAAGCAATAACATAAGCGATATCTGTTACCTGTCAAAAAGTAACTTTTTTGAAAAATAAGTTTCGCGAAAAGTATAAAATGTTTTCAAAAAATTATATCTAATCTCAAAATTGAATCGAAAAACTGTGAAAATAAACTACATACATATTTTATAGTATAAGTATCATATAAATTACAATAATGAAAATTTCATATCCATACAAATAGTAAATGTGTATAGGTACACGACTATACATTCTAGTTTATAGTCTATTCATAAAACCACAACTACTACATCAACAACAACTACAAAAAAAATGCATTACCCAACAAAATGTTCAATTGAAGTAGATCATGTCATGAATTTAACCATAAAGTTACCTATACAAAAATTTGTTTTATTCGTCGTTCTAAAGTGCTGCGCATATTGAAAATTGTACATCTATAATATATGTATATTCAATGTATATATTTAATATACCAAAGGATTTTTATATATATATATATATATATATGAGTGAGTGAGTGGCATACAGAAGGGTGGTTATTGAACATGCGCGCGTGCAAAACTTTGGTACCAACAGGTACCGAAATCATTTCATTAGCCACGTCTATGCTTGATAATGCAGATATACTATATTTATATATATCTATATATATACATATACATATACATATGTGTACGCTTGCAAATATCCTCGTGCTCGTATAGGAAATTAAAACAAAAAATTGAACCATTTTATGACAGTGGAAGTTGTTTGATTCCCGTTTTATGTTCTTGTTTTTAGTTGATTGATATATCTATATATAATATATATGTATATTTAGTATATTGTGTGTATGTGTGTATGTGTAGAGGTGGGTATATTTGCGTTGCGAGGTAACGGTTGCTGTCGGCCTGGCGAGTAATTGAGGGTTGCAGAAGTGAGCTCTCTGAGTGCTGCACATCGATGTGTGAATGCCAAATTTTGTATACACTGAGCTATTTCGAGAATCAGGGGTTGAAAATATTCCAAACTTAAAATACACACACATATATATATGTATATATATATATATATATATACATATATATGTGGCGTTGCTGGGCAATGTATCGACTCGTTTATAGTACAGAGGCAGCGACGAGTTCGCATTGTATGTTTGAGTGGGTGTGTGTGTGTATTTGCAGTATTTTTCGTGGAGATTTTACGTGATGCCCCCCTGGTCTAAGCCACGTACTCACAAAACCACCTAGTTACCCTCTGCACCGACGTGCGTTTTATAAACAAAATGGTTCGGCAGTGCCAATGGCATGTAATAACCTCACGAAAACAAAAAACACAAAGCAGCAACTGAATTTTAACAACACTAAAACACACTGCCCACCCCCTGCATAAAATCAAGCCCAATTATGAATGTGTAGAACGCACACATTTATACATATTTATATATAATAGAAAATCTCAAACACATACACCTATTCTACACGTCGTTTATTCACCGCATGTTTATTATATATAATTAACTTAAATGATTTTTATTTGCCGTGCGAATTTCTACACGAAGACGACTGTGACCCGCTGCTGGTGCCAAAGGTGGTATGTTTTTGGAGCACGTTTACCACCCACAGGCCGCCCACTCTTATTAACTCTGCGTGTAACGTGTATATGGGTTTTCCAAGCGCAGCGTACAACAAGTTTTCGTGCTTTTAAGTAGAACGCTATTAAGCTCGCAATTCGGCGTAGATTTATGGGCCCATTCGGCGGCTACCTCAAAACATTTTATACGGAAGTGGGCACAAAATGTATAGGGATAAAGCAGGGAGGGGGATGTTGTCCGCACGCCGCGCATAATGAACCTTTGCTATCGCTATACGTATACACGCAAGTACTTCTACAGCCTTCGTTTCTAAGTGAACTCATACATGTGTATATAGTTTTACATATTTATATATATATATATATCATTAAATTTAAGGGAAAAGAAGCAAACCTACTATACACACACCAGCACACACTGCGAACGTCCTCCACTTGTATACAAAGTATAGTCGTTTTCCTCGTGCGCTTGCTTTGTTAAGGGTTGTTAAATTTGAAAGGGACAATGCCAGCCTAATGTAATGATAATGTAAATTAAATGTGTAGTTTGTTTGTTGCTATATAATACGCACAACGACGACCACTACCCCATCCCAATCTGGCCACCCCACATTACCACATCCCTGTATCGTTGTGCAGCAGACACTCACACACACAAGAAGATACTTCTACCGCGCTTTGCGTGCTCGCGAAATTTATGGACGCACATATTTCAGCTGCGCGCGGTTTGTGGTTTTTCATGGATGTAGGGAGGGGGGGGGGGGCAAAGGACTGACTGTGCGCGGTTTTTTCGTCTAGCTTAATTATGTTAATTATACAATTAGTAAATGACTCGTTTTTATGTGTGTGTGTATGTTACTACTATACATTCCGTACGTTACCCCAAAATCGCTAAACTTGCCCACACAGATTGCCCTTGTACAGTGGTTTAGTGATGCGTTAGCGTTAGGGGTGTTCAAGAATTCCAAATATTAAATTCGTGATATTTAGTATTGGGTACAAATATGTTAACTTAAATGTCTAATGGGCTGTGTATAATTTGTTAGATTACAGCTTTCAACATCTTATCTTCAATATGAATTTAGCACCAAACGCCATAAACGCATAACAAAATATTTTAAAAAATCGAATTGCTATTCTCATGTCAAGTGCTCAGGGCAATCACGCCGGCTCGAAGACGCCGACATCGACAGAAAGTAAAAGTAAAAGTAAAAGTAAGCTAGAGTAATATTTCGAGCCTCAGTTAAAAATATTTAATCATTAGTAAAGTTCGCTAAAAATATTTTCTACATTTAAAAACAATTAATGTAATCTTGAAGAAACTTTAGCTACTTTTAATGAACTTGAAAGTTCTTTAAGAAGTAATTTTCCGTACCATGGGCTGCTAGGGAAGGCTATGGTATCGTGATCATCATGAAGGTCAAATGATTGAGGTGTGGAAACGAGGTAATTGTTGAAGGTGTTATTGGAGATTGGTGATTTTTTTAAGATTAAAGTCGAGAAGGATGACATATGGTTATGCTAAATATAGCAAGGTACTCATATTATCATGCAGTTTTTTTTCAGCGAAGAAGAAGTGTGTACACAAAACTCTCGCAAATATTTGCACGCGAAAATGTTTTCTCTTTTCCGATTAACATTTTTTTATTACAAATAGAAGCTGTTCGAAACAGTCAATACTTATTTTGGAACTATTTTCAGATTAACTAAATGCAGACAAAGCAATTTGGAAAATATTCCATTTATTTATGGAGATTCATCATGGTGGACAGTGTGGCAATCCTACTTCGCATTAACCTTAATTAGATGTGATTATGACTTAAGTTTAGTGAGATCTTCCAAAAACAAGCTTATCTAAAGTATTAGTATCTAGTTTGGTACAACTGCTAACTACGAATGTAGCATTGTTGAGGAGAATGTATGTGAAACGTGTAGAGTAAAGTAAAGTCAGTGTCATAATCTAACTCTACTTTTGCGAAATACAGAGAGGCGAAAAAGAGATGTATTCTTTTCTACTATCAAGCGACAAAGGTGTCAGTCACAACAATCAATGGGTCATGAAAATATTAATCTATAATCCTTAGGCTGTCTCATAGCCTATGCCATGGCAAAGCGGCCAATAATATTTGTTGTGGTTTCTGTCAGAAATTAATTCACATTGATAGTCTTTTGAGATGAAGCGTTATCCGTGAGCTTTCTTATAAACCTGGCCTTTTTCGACGAAATTGCTCTCTCAAACGCAACAGAACTCTAATAAAATTCATTATTTAATGTCTAATCGTCTGGCAATAATTCGATATGTTTATCCATTATAAAAATTGCAAAACACACTTGGAATGAACAGTAAAAAATAAAACATTGATTACGCTTTAAATTTGCGTCAGGACAGTTGTGCCAACGTAGGGACAAAATATTTTTTACAATTTCCTAATCAATTCAATAATTGACAGAATAGTATATAACTCAGATAGAGAACTCCTCTGTGTATTTCTCCAGATACACCAACAATACAATGATTTGGCCTTCTAAGATATGTATGTTGTATGTAATTTTCCAAAACCGTATAGTGTAACATATATGTATATGTATGATTGTATGTATTAACGATACCCCCTCGAAAGCGCGTATACAACGCAAAATAAAAAGAAATTAAATGCAAAATAATTTATACGGAATACTATGCCTGTTTTTGCGCAGCCAAAAGGGCGCTGTGTATTCGTAAATGCGTTTGCCATTTCACGGCTCATATTACGTTAATGGTGCTTCAACCTATACAATATTCATATAATATAATCTATTTCTATATTATATACCCATTTGATTTTGCGGGAAATGCCACAACTGTTGTCGACCGCCTGGCCAATGCAATGAAATCTTAGAATTTACTTCGTTTCTTTTTCGCGTGCGCGCGCGCGCGCGTATTTTGTCGAAAGAAACACCACACCGCATGTGGAATAGAACAAAAGTTTCCAACGCTTACTTTTCCAATTATTTCTTGTAGGAGCTTTAAGCTACTCGTTTTCCGTCTTTACCTCGTTCCTGCTGACACACATAAACACACACAGACACTTGCACACTATTTTATAAGTTGTTCGCTGTCTTAAGAAGGGATGATAAAAAAACCCTGCTCCCTGAAATGAGTGTGTATGCTATGTTTATATGTATCTACCCTTTTCGTGCAAGTACGATTTCTCTCTGCATTATAATGGGTATGGGGCTGTACTGTATGTGTGTTTATATATCCTCAGCAAAGCTCTCGAATAAATAAACCCATGCCCATGGGTGACATGTACATCTAAGAAAATAATCGATGTGGAACCTTGGTGCTCCCGTTGGTTTGCACATGTTTGCAGGGTGGGGGGGAGTGTAACTGAGTATGTGTTCTATACTAGACATGGGCTAGGGGGGCCTATATGCGACGCTTTGCACAATGTTAAAGAGATTCATTTTAAAGCTTTCACCCGCACACGATGATGCACATGCACTTACACACACACAAACATATAGATGGTGCTCAATAACGACATAGCAATTCAAGCCAAGCAAAGAAAATCTTTCTATAACATTGTTACAATAAAAGTAGAATGTGAAGTGTGGCTCGTACAATTGTGCACATACATTCAGACAAGTACAAGCGTGTTGAGCAAGTAAAAGTACACTTACTAACGCGTACTGTCCATATACAATAAACACATACACACATACATATAAAGTTTGATTGCATTATATGCCGAATAGAAGAAAATGCGAATTGTGTAAAGAAATCATATTTCTTTGTAACGAAAATGAAACTGTAACTAAGGCTGTAAGGGTTGGGGTTTACTTTTGAGTATGTTTTGTGTTACTTCTCTTTGATTACTGCTGGGTTGAAATGTGTGGTATGCTTGATTTTATGAAGGAATGTATGTAGGGGTTCATGATGGCAGTGTAGTTTTTTTTCATGGATTTGTGGTGCATTTTATTAACTTTTTACTTCTGTTTTGTCTTTGGTTAACCAACTAAAAAAGTTTTTTTTATTTTAAAGTTTAACCGAAACAACAAAATAGAAAAGATTAAATTCATTTTTTTTAAAAAGGTATTTAAATAACATATCGATTGATCATCCACAACTTCTATTTTTAACGCTTAACGCCCCAATTTTGTATAATTTAGATCAAACAAATTGCAACTGAATAAATTACACCAGTTTACAAAATGAAACTTTTTTTCTATATACCATGTTATATCGTAGATTAGATTAGATTTGTGTGTTTTAAGTAAGAACGGGCGCACAGATCGGACCCATTGTGCTCCTCCCATCCATTTCTAGATCTCAGCCATCATCATCAAACAATATCAATTTTCTTATAAAGTCTGAAATGTTTTTAAGTTGAGTGAAGACATAGTATCTAAGTTAAGGATAAAGCATCCTAACCTAGACATTCTTATTCTTGAGAGGTTTAGGCATTCACATATAAAATGTTCCACCGTGTCCTCTTCCATTTCACTTGCTCTACAGAGCGGTGTGTCCTTGACTCCCATGTATAGATGTTTGTTGAGACAATGACCTGTAAAAAGGATAGCCAGCGTTCTGATCCTAAGTCGACTACCTTTTAGGGTGTTTTTAGATTGTCGGTATTTAGCAGAGTCATCCCACATGCAATAAGAAATCTGTATTTCGGAAGGATTTGGTGTGTAAGATATTCTGTTTTGTTAAAAACTGAGTCTAAAATACGATAATTTACCTAGGTTATTAGGTTATTATCCTTTGTGTTCCATATATGAATCTTTGGGCTCTCAAGAATGCTTCTGCCTCTATAAATAGAGCCAGATGAGGTAAATCCAATAGCATTTCGATTGCAGCTGTTGGTGCAGAACGTATGGCTGCAGTCACACTAATTTATGCAACTCTTTCTAGATGTTGCAGTTTGGTTTGAACCGAGATTAGTTTAACTCTTGGCCACCATAGTATCGGTGCAAATGAGATTGGGGTTCTCACTATCATTGTATACATCCAATAGGCAGTTTTTGGAGAATGTCCCCAGTTTACTCCGACTGCACTCCGGCATTGCCATCAGGATCTACTTGCTTTACTAGTTCTATCTTCTTTTTTTCATACTCTTTATAAACGATGTTGCAGATATTTTCAGATACTCTTCATGTCTTATGTATGCTGATGATCT
>JANSTU010013334.1:0-14990 GCA_027564075.1 Bolitophila hybrida | reverse complement strand
CATTATGAAATGCCAAACAATACTAAACAAAAAAAACATGACAGCATGACACGACTCACACGTGATCTGTCAAAAAAGGCTATTGAAAAAAGTATCTCTACTTGTTTTTAAGATAAAAATTATTGGATTGAGAAAAAAAATATTTCTAAGCTTTTAGAAAAAAACAATAAAACAAAACACTCAACATTCAAGGTCTCCCGAAACACATCCAACAATGGACGACTTAAGCACAAGCAACGAAATTGTTGAGTCGCCCGCTGTGTTCCCATAGTTACCTGGACTGAGCTCGGGCGTACGATCCGGCTGTCCCGGATTGTCCCTCCGCAACGCAACCAAAAGGCAAAGCACGTCCATACGAGATCGGGACCACGAAAATAAACTTTAAAAATTAAAACTAAGAGAACAAAACAAAGGAAACACGAGAATATTATTTTTTAACTCTAAACAATTGCGTAAATGCGTATATTTGCTTACGAAAACTACCTCCTCCCTAGCTGCATATTTAGGTTAATTTGTTTGTAACTCACCTGGACCTGCATGGATATATCTCCGATGTATTGTTGCAGCTGATTAGAGATGTGTTACTTTTTGGTAACCATTACTACTCGTTACTTTTCAGATTGAACCTAGTTACTTTGTAGTCATTAAAAAAAAACTATCTTACATGCTAATATTACTCACTAACCGTTTGTCTGATTAGTGATGATGTTTTCTACCCCAGGGTGGGACACCAAGTATTTGTTTCAGTGATTTATTTTGAGATCTTTGGAAAAATGTAACTGAGCCATATATAATATATATTTTTTGCAGTTTTGCGTACCAAGTATGGAGACACAAAATGATCTGTTTGACAATAAGGAATTCAAATTTTGACCAAGTATAGGGGCGTGTTCGTTTTGTAGAGCTTGTCAGACTGAGTCAAATGCTTTCTCGATGTCTAGAAAAATCACTCCTCTATTTTTTTCATAGATTGTTGTAGTTCTGAGGCTGTTTGTGAGTCTAAGTACCAGGTGGGAAGTTGAATTTGAATTGATGCGATGGAAGTAGATTCAACAACTGAGTCGGAATTGGACCATAATTTCTTAGAGTTTCCCAAATACAAAAAGGGCATAGTCCCTTTTCCACGAAACGCTTTTGATAAAAAGCAGAAGTATTTTAGCCTTTACCGAATTCAGAGATAATGTTTTGATAGTGATTGAGCGATCTTTGGAAACATAATTTTTGATGATCGAGTTCAGAAATTGTATACTTCGGATGCTGTTGGTATACGCGTTCGTTGCCATTGTAGTTTTGTGGTGTTCGGCAATTGGATCAGCTATTTTGTGTTATCTGATAGCTCAATTGCTGGTATTGGTATTGTTTTGTTTCTGGCTTCGCTAATGATCTGAGCTGAGTTCGTTAGTCGATCCTAGATCCAACAGCTTTTTTACTTTTTAAAAATGGCTGCAGCTCTAACACGCGATCAAATTGATGAATCGATATTGAGGGTATATTCAGTATATGTTTTTACGTACCATGAACTAGTTTTTTTTTTGATCCAATACAAATTTCATGTTTTCAATGCAAAAAACGGACTTTTTCGGAAAAATTCGAAAAAAATTAAAACACTGCCATTTTGCAAAATTTTAATATTTTGCAAATATCCTAGTTCAAGCGAAACGCAGAATGCCTTCTAATATAATGTTTTTTTATTTTTTTTATTACAGATATCACTTAAGGTGCCCACACACGGGTATAGTAAAATATATTATATTTTATAGAAATATATTGTATAGCAAAATATGAGATAGCACATATTTTGGTTCTATAATATAGATCGCGCGTCCATTTTTGTTGTAATTGGCTCGTCATTTTTCTCAAAACAAAACAAAACTTTTTTTCACGTTCGACCGGTTTCCCTCTCATTGGAAGATTAAAAACAAGTGTCAAAATTCGAACTATGGTATAGAAAGTATTCCGTACCTACGCGCTATATCTACGGATATATAACTATAAGATATACCATATAATATAGAAAATATATTCAATGGCTTAGTTTTTGTGTTGTTCACACGGGGACATTATATTTTTCTATTGCATATACCATAGATTATAGAAAAATATACTCGTGTTTGGGCACCTTTACAAATTTTTCTAAAAATGGCTTATATCTCGACTATATATAACTCAATATATCAACTTGAAATGTGTGGAACTACTTTTCATCTCATCTACATCCACATATTCTCAATCGGTGAGAAGTCTGGACTTTGTAGTGGCCGCTCTAAAACCTTTATTTTGTGTTGACTAATACAATTCATTACCACTTTATACCATTATTCCTTGCTCAAAGTTTTTTAATGTTGAATTGTGTTGTGCACAGCTCCAAACAATTCTACAAATTCTACCATGACTGTGCCGCATTCGTATCATCGATTCGCCAGTCCACAGAACTTTATTCCAATATGCAGGTGATTTTAGAACATGTTCCTCATAAAATTCGTAGTGTGGAAGGAACCAATTTTCCTTCGGAAAGCATCTTGGCACGGATCTTTGGTATAGATAAGTTTTGGTTAGCAGAGCATTCTTTTATTTTCCCTTTCCGTTTTTTTTTTGTTTTACGTCCTGGTCGACAAGCCCGGTCCTACTCGGCTTCATTTTTATATGTATGAATTACTTTGAAAACTGTAGTAGCTGTTTTTTTCAAACAGCACTGCAATTTTTCGAAAGAATTGACCTTCATTATATAAATCACTACGCTCGTCGTAAAATGCTTAAATTTTTTCAAATTTTGGTTTTTAACCTTAGAAATTGACAAAGAATATAAAGAAGAAGAAAATATAAAGCATTAGTTCTTAACATATGTTAAGGCCTTAGTGTTCATATGAAATTTTTTAAATATTTTTTAAAATTTACTTACTTGATTTTGGTTGTAGGATACTATTTATATATTTTTTTTTTTTTTTTAAATATTTATGTTATTACCAGTAAAACTAATGAAACAAATGCTGTTAACTTATTTTTGCAATGTCAATAATAAATTACATTTACAATATGCTATTTATTACTTCAAGGTCATTACATATATAGTCATTATAATGGCATAACGGTAATTGCAAACAGTGTGTTGGATCCGACATCTAATTAAATTGAGTTTGTGCGACGGATTTTGGTGTATTTTAGGCATACCTATACAAATTATAAGGCAGTGTAAACTTACTTTTAGCTCCTCTCTATTGGCATGCTGTGGAGTTTAAATAAAATAAATGTGTTAATCACACGCTAGCGTGTCTAAAATATGCACATAATCGCTACCCTGATGATTTTTTTTCGGGATCATGATAGGAGGAACTTTGTGCAAGTTGCAATTTAATGGTGGTAATGCAGGGTTTAAAACATCTTTATCTTTTTTTCTGAGGAGATGAAAAGCAGTTAGTACTAGTAGAATAATTACGAAAATAATAGAATTTATTCAAAAACAATAGGCGCATAATTTATTATTATTGGACGTACGCTGCCACGTAAAAACACTTATGGACAGTTCGCAAAATTCCCGGCATTTTTCAGAAAAACACGAAGCTTGTTTGTGATTGTATTGGTGAATAGTAATCTCTTTGTTGATTGTGCTGTCAAAAATTAATCACTATTGACATTTGTGTATATGAAGTTCACAAACGCGCGTTTTGCTGCCAAAACCACAGATATAAATTTGTGTGTATGGAGTAACGTTCTAAGCAAGAACGGACGCACGCAGGTCACAGATCGGACCCACATTGTGCTCCACCGATCCATTTCTAGATCTTAGCCATCCTCATCATTCCATTTCGATTCTTTTATAAAGCCCGAAGTTTTTTTATGTTTGAGTGAGGACATATTATCTAAGTTAAGGATATAGCATCCTAACGTTGACATTCTTATTCTTGAGAGGTTTTGTTTCAAATGTTCCACCGTTTCCTCTTCTATTTCATATGCTTTACAGAGCGGTGTGTTCTTGACTCCGATCAAGTGTAGATGTTTTTGTTGAGACAATGACCTGTAAGAAGGTGGTCAGCGTTCTGATCCTAAGTCGACTTCATTTTAGGATGAATCTCGCTACCTGTCTGGGCTTCCTAAGACATTTTTTAGATTGTCTGTATTTAGTAGATTCATCCCACATGCACGTTTGTACTTGTTTAGTTGTTTGTCTGACTTTTGTTCGAACAGTTGAATGGCTCTGGTCCGTATAGGTCCATGCTTGAGCCATTCGTCGACTCCCTCATTACCAAAAATGTTTGAATGACCTGGTGCCCATCTCAGTTCAACGTTACTATTGATCGAAAGATTTTGGAGTACATCAATACATTCCTGGACCGTTTAAGACGTTTTACAATATGATGATAGTACCACAGATATAACACAGATAGTATAATTTTGACAGAAAATATGAAGTAGTGTAGTGTAGTAGTAGTAGTAGTAGTGTGTGGAGTGGGTTTATGTATGGTTTGAAAGTCTGGAAAACAGAGTTACAATTTTTTGTTAGCAACTATATTTCGTATTTATTTATAGAAATATGAATATATATGGACAAATGCATTTGTTAAAAATGTAGAGTATATAATATACTGGGCGCTTCTGCTCGATCGCCTGCTTCAAAACGGTCGAGTTGATCGCAATAGATATCCGAATTGAGCGTTTGGCTCATAGTGGATGACTCCCTTTTAATCCGACCAAACACACTGCAGAACACATATCCAGTTTTTTGGTCATACCAATCACATGCAAATGGTTTCAAACTGGTATTTTCGCCGATGTTCAGTTCCTGGGCGATGGCTCGATTAATCACAAGTCGGTTTACTGTGACGGTTTCTATGATTTGGTCCACATTTTCGACGATTGGCCTTCCAGAGCGAGAAGCATCTTCCACATCTTGTACACCCGAACGAAATTGTTGAAACCAACCATGAACATAAAAATTTTGTTGGCTCCATTTTGCTCCATTTTGCAATAACTAGATGCTGACCAAATATAATACTGTCAATTGTTGAGTTGATGTAAACCTTTCAAACAATACATATTCCGATTCCATTAGTATTACACAAGATATGCGCTTCCAATGACATCTAGCGAAAATATCGCATGACTTTTTCTCCAAACTATTATAAATCTTCAATGTGAACTATATGTATTTATTATTACCGCACTAAAGTGGTATTTCAACATATTTAACATATTTAAAACAAATATTTGTTATTTTAACAACAAAGTTACTGATATTTAAATATTACACTTTTTCATTAAAAATATATCAAAAATCAATTGCACAATACCAACAACAACAAAATAATATACAGTATATATTATACTCGTATATACTATAAGTTCTTGCTTACCAAATGATGATTTAAATATAATGGATTCCGGTAAATATGGGCGATCACAGTTTCTTGAAGATTTCTTGGATTTGCTTTTAAATCGAAGTTTCCAGCAAGCACAAAAATTGGGTTTCTTTATTTCACTCTTCATAATAATAATGTACACATTTTCACAAAGAACACAAAAATAAACAACAATCGAAAAAAAATGTTATTCTATTTATTTAATCATTTGTTATTTTTTACTGACAACTTTTCTGATTCGACTTCACCTGTCGGCAAACAGAAATGTTCTAATTCATATAAGCTTTTCATATATATTATTTAACATAGTTTTTTGTGCACGCATCGTAGTTGCACATATAAGTGTATGTATGTATACAAGGAAAATATGCATATGTATATTCGTTTATTTTATGCAAAATTAGACAAGACAGAGTCTATTTTTAGAGCAATTATTGATCGATAAGTAAGTACTGAGTGAAATGACCGCGACTGGCGGTATAAACTCCTTTGACGTTAAAGAAAATTCAGAAAATCAATTCTGTTCTATTATTTGTAGATAATACTATCAAACACACTTATAATACCTGCATACAATAACCAAGATTTTTTTTGTCTAAATGAGATTTTCAGTATACTCTTTATACTGGATTGAGACCAAGTTTTCTTATCCGAAGACCATCTATTCTTGTTTTCCTTGTTAGTTGAAAGTTGTTTTCGGGATTAACAGAAAGACCTTGTGTTTTACTTCATTTAGTGATTATATTATAGTGATGTCGCAATACACGTTGGAATGTTTGCCAGTAAAGAGGAGGCAATGCTCGTTGGGTTTAATATAATGAATTCATTGACTTCATATTCATACTATATGCCAAGAGGGAGGGTAAATACCTTAAATACTTTTACAGATTCACCACTAATGGATGAATTGACTATTCTATGTCATCATCATTTTTATATCGAAAAACGAAACTGTTGAGAAATATGTATCGAAATAAATATATTTTAAACAAAATTAAAATATGATATACATTAATTTTAGTAGGTTTTCGAGATTGGGCACTTACTGTGTTTACACCACTTTTGCACGATTTGCCAGATACAGAATAATACAATTAGCCGAAAAAACGTTCGGCCAATTGACGTTGGGCGGAACAATATGATTATCCGTAGCCAATAGTATAATTCGGATAATCGTATTTTACGGCTAATCGATATTCGGCAAATTGAAATTCGTGTTTGTGATCGAACCTGCGACTTCCCTTAAACCAGCCAATGCGTTAACCCACTCGGCTATGGCTGCTATACACTGAGATAAATCTTGCTATTTATAACCCTAATCTTTAAAACATAGTTTATTTTATGAGTCTTAATGTATTATTTTTATATATTGTTTGCGATCACGCACACTATTAGCTTAATAAAATATACAAATTTGTATAAATGATTGAGATAGCATTAGGTTACTGAGCTTAAAAACAATCGAAAAATACGCCAGCTATTTTAGACACATGAGGTACGAATACGATAATATCTATGTGTACACGCCAGTTTTCATTATCCCTTTAAACGTGTTTTCCTTCATGTTCAACGTCACATATGAAGCATAATTTTTTTAACGCACTTTCTATTGGTACATAAACAGAGAGTGCGTTCCAAAATAGTTGCTTCATTTGAGCAGCTATTAGCGTATGAAAATGTTTGCACAGAATCGCTACCTTGAACTGCTTTCACGATATTAAAGAAATCATGAATAACCTAAATTCGTGCGGAGCAGCAACAAATAGCTAAAAGTTGACATTTTACGAACAAACGAATGAAATTGTCAAGTTGTGTCTGTGTTACAAAAACCGAAACTACTCTTTTCATATTTATGTTGGTATTGCAGAATATTATGATTGAAATTAATAAGTAACACTGCAACAAACAGTACAAACACACGTTTTTTAGTAGTAGCTGTCAGCTGTCACTGCGTCACTGTAAACGTCAAGTCTCAAGTCAAGTGTCAACTGTTAAGGTTAAACAGTTAAACTTTAACAAAAAAAGTAAATATTAACTACATTTTTTAGATACATGATATTTTTGATAATACATACCTAGTATTTATTAAATTCAACAAATTTAATCATGAAAATAAATCGCTACAAAAAGTCACAGAGAACCCTAAATTTCTATAAAAATAACTATGGATTCCGGGAGCCGTACCAGATCATAATTGATGCCACATTCTGTCAACTCGCCCTGCAGGTTAGAATTTTTTAAACATATATTTAATGGCGCGATCAAAATCATTTAAAATCCTACTAGGGACAAATTGGAATTGAAGATCAATTGCCAAAGTATCTTCAGTCCGAGCTTAAACTTGTCACCACACAATGTATAATAATGGAAGCTGAAAGCATTGGTTCGAAGGTTGTCGGAGCTACACAAATAGTCAAGCAATTCCTTGTGCGAAAATGTGGTCACGACAAGAGTCCTATATCAGGAGTAGCTTGCATACAATCTATGGTTGGTATTATATTTGTTAAGATTTATATTTTTCATATCGAAATTATCATTGAATATAAAAAAATAGGTTGCCGACAATCACTTCATTGTAGCAACCCAGGATCGTGAACTACAAGCATGGATGCGTTCAAGACCTGGTCAGCCTATGATATATTTACACAATAGGACTCCGGTGCTGGAGTCACCATCTGAAGCAAGCAAAAAATTCTCAAACACTAAAATTGACAGGATTATTAATTTGGACAAGGGCGACGTAAATAAATTGTCCAGTCTTAAGAAAAGTGCTGGGGTTGAAGTGCAAGATAGTCCCATTATCAAGAAGAAGTTAAAAAAAAAACAACCAAATCCATTGTCTTGCAAGAAAAAGAAGAAAATCACAAAGAACGTGAGCACTATTAAAGAACATGCCGTAGAAAAAAAGAGTAGGATACGCGTAAAAATACCTGCACATGTTAAACAACATTTACAAAGCAAAAGTTAATAAATATATATTTTTTTAAGAAAGTATTATATTTCTGACTTTTTATTAAATTTTATGTGGTTCGTTGGTTTTTTTACAACGGTATTCTCAAAAATGAGTTGACAATTCTGTTCCATTATTTTTTAGAATATTTATGATTTACCGTTAACGATATCCTTATAACAATAACATATAAAATTATTTTCTGGTAAAAATATTATAATCAGCACGAATTTTTAAATGTTCAAATTATGATTAACGTAAGAAAAAGTTGTAATCAGAGTTCAATATTTAATTTGGAACTCAAGGAAATAATTGATGGTATATCTTTATAGATTGTATTTATTAGAAATAAATTAATCGGATTCACTTTAGCGGCTGATATTTCTAAGAAGATAATAAGTAGGGAAGAAATGCTTCGTATGCATAATTTTCTGGAAACTTCTGCAATTGAACTAGATAATCTAAACTACAAAAATAATATAGAAAATGCGTTACAGGTTAGTTGAGATTATTTACAAAAGGCAACGATAACTAAATGTACATTATATTTGCAGGAAAGCATTTCTGAAAATACTTCACCAAAACCGAACCGAAATATTGATTGGCAAAACTCAACAATTTTTTCGCAAAATATATCACTTAACGGTTCTCACGTAATGAAGGATGGTTATGTGTCTGTCGATGATGATATTATCAGCCAAACAAATGGGTCAGACGGTTTTAGCACTACTTTGCTGATTCGAGCTCAAGTACACCATTCAATGAACGAACAGGTCTCACAAACATCTTTGACAGATTTTACAATTGTTTGCAACTGTACAAATAAGGTTCTCTGTGTTCATAATAAATTGGGACTGGAAAATTAAGCAATACATCCATGAATATTTAAAAGATGTTAAATGGGTTTTTCAATTATTAACATAATAGGATTGATTTCTCAAATTCAGATAGATTAAACATTGAAATTTAATAATATTAATTGTTTTATATTTTTGACAAATTGCTATTTTTGTATTTATAAGCATATTTCTAGAAGGTAGTATTTAAATTTCTTATATAATATAATAATCTAAATCTTATGTGTGGACACAAATTAAATCGAAAACGAATATGTTCGTACAAAAACTAAAACAGAAAAAAAACTAGTTCAATTAAAGAACGACAGAATACGAAATACGTTAGTGTTCACTTAAATATCAGAAAAGTTTAACGCCCAATCCTTGAATGGCCATCATTAGCATTTTTACACTGCTGTTCAGTGGTGAATTGGGATTAGCCACAGCGAAACTCTGGCAGTTTTGAAGTAGTTCACGCATCACCTTCGGAGCATGTTCCTTTGTAGTTGCATCGCGAAGGTTCAGACTGAGTATAGCGTCGGAAAGGTATTTTTGCTTGAGTTCATTGTGGTTGTTCATGTCGGCCGATATCTGTTGGATTAAAGAAAGTAAAACGGTTTGCTGCAGTGGACACGGATTGAAAACTAATGTGTAGTCAGTTTTCTCTAGCGTGAATTCGACGAGTCCCAAGTCATTGGCCACCAATGCTTGATGGAATGCATTGTTTATTTGACCTTGAGCCAGCAATAATTTGATCTGTTCTTGGACATCAAATATGCTCGGTGCAGGTGTCTGTGCTTGCGAGCGCACAGCTGACATAACGGAATCTTCAATAGAAGCGGCCTGGCTTTCAAAACCCTTTTGAATCTTTAAATGAAATATTTTTATTTGAAATATTACTACATACCTACTAATTTGATTGTATAGTTACAGTAAAGCTACAAACCTCATTTTTAATATTGTCTCTGAGTGACTTTACAAGATTCACTTGAAGAGATTTCAGATCCTTTGAAATATCTAGATTTATTTGTGCCGTGAAGTTCGAAAGAGTTGTATCACTAACATTTTGTAGCTGATCGGGTAAACCCTGAAGTATTGCCATTATCTCATTTTGTTTTGGCTGATATTGTGAAATATACAACTCGAACTGTTTGATGTCTTAATGAAAAAAATATGCTTTATAAATTAGGTGTTACATTTGTATTCTAGTATACTTACATGACTTTGTTCCTTGTAGAAATACATCCTGGATTTGTTTGAACATTTGCTCGGAAGATTTCTCATAGGCAGGAACTAATGTTCCACGCAATGTATCCGTATACGTTTTGTGAAGTCCCGCTTGCACGCCGTGTAGAATTGCATTGCCCAAAACCTCAACAGTGTCCTAGAATCATAAATAATCTTACGTTTCAGAACTTGTAATATTTTTTTCAATACCAATAATACCTTGTTTGTGAACATTTTGGCTATGTTATCTTTCAACAATTGATCGCAAGCAGTTAATTTTTGAGAGACATCTGTCTGAATCTGACTCTTAATTGTATCCAATTTAGCATTTATTACTGGCAAAATATGGCGTTGAATTTCAGCCATCATCATCGAAGTTAAACGTTCTGTGACTTTAGTACAAACTATTTGAGATACCGAGTGAACAACATTATTGAGAAGCTCTCGGTTCTGGTTGTCTCTGCAAGAGTTTTCATATGGAATCATATAAAATTATATAAGAATAGTCAATTTATTAGTACATACCTTCCTGCCAGAAATATATCCAATTTCTTGTTGTGTTCACGTTCGTACCTAATAAGGTATTCTTCGATTAACTTGGACAATCTAAACTCAATATTTTTGGACAGTGTGTCAAGTTTGATAGAATCGTCTTTGTTACTATTGCGCAATTCTATGACTTCGTGCCGGAGCTCAGATATCTGACAAGACTGCGTCTGTATGGTCTCTGTAGAAAATAATGTAAACATTATATAAATATTTAAAAAAAAACATATATATATAAAGTATCCGTTACCCAGTAATTGATCAATTTTAAAACCAATATCGTTCACAGAAACAGTTGGTGTATTGTTGATGTTATTAAACTTGGGACAGTGAATATTAGCCATGGACGGAACTTGTGGCACCTCAGGCCAATCGCTTTTATTCGATATAGTCTCAACCTTTGACTTATTTTTACCTTCTTTAGCTATATTAAAATTGAAATATAATTTAAAAAACTATATGAGATTGATTGATTAACTTACAAGTATTTTCGTTAAAATTATATGACTCCTCTTCGACATTGTTCTTGTTTTCAGGAGACTCTCCATCATTTTCGTCGAGTTGATCACTTGGATCATCATAGAATTCATTCAAACAATCAGAATCCTTCAGTGACAGTATTTCTTGAACCTCTCGGCTAGGCGTTGAACCTCCGGAAACAGCTGCATCTAATGCAACTGGTGGAATTGGCACTGTAACAAAAAAAAATTATTTAATTATAGAAATTTAGTTTTATTTTATGTACCATTAATTTGGTTGACCAAATCAACCGATTGCCTGCTTTTTTGTACATCCTGTCCTTCGATGCTTTTATTTTGTACCAAATTTAACAGATTAAGAGACTCTGCATTTTTTTCACTTGGCGATATCGGAACTTTTGCCAACATTCGAAGAGTTGACAGCACTTCACTACTAACACCTTCTGGTGTAATCTTGCCTGCAAAACCAAGAATTTTGTAAAATACATTTATTATGTGAACCTGGTCAAATTAACCTGGAGAATTAAAAGAGTCCGGTGTCATTAGATTAATCTGTGTAGATTGTTTTGGGATTTGTGAATTATTTAACGTTTGGTGAATCAAATCATTTTCAATCGTATGCAAGCTCGGTGACTTGATCATTTGAACAGATAGAGTTTCTGGTGCAACAGATGTGTTTGGTGTAACGGCTCTAACCAACTGCTCTGCAGCTGTGGCAAAAACGTCTTTAACCTGTGACTTCTGTTCGAATGCTTTAGATGTGGAGACACCAGTAGTAGTAATAGTATGATGATCTGGTTGTACATTATTGCTTTCTATAGTAGAAACATTTAAATCAGCTGACGACGGAGCACTTGTGAGCGACGGTTGATACAGAACGTGACACTCTTGTACACTTTTAGGTTGCACAAGAAACATATGAATTACAACACAGTTTAACGAGTGATTATCTTCATCATAGTCTTCCAACTCTTCGAGCAAGTAAGCCTCGTTAAATGCACATTTATACTTTCGAATTGAAGCATCTACAATTCCAAAGCTCAGAATTGGTGACGACAAAGGAAATTCAGAAACCGATTTAATGTAGGCCATGGAAGAAGGTAAGTTTAGCTCATCACTGACTTCGCCGTTTGTATTGGACACAGATCCTTCTTCGGTTGATCCTTTAGAAATGGCCTTTTGTGAATTTGTAGTTGAATCACTGGACTGGTCAGGCTCTTTAAAGATTTGCAATACAAATAGCCCACGATTCTTTACATCAGATAGAACAAGGTACGAAGAAGTTCTGTCTATTTCAGCTTTAAAGCATAGTTCATCGTTATTAGGGGATTTGAAATTAATTGTCTGTGTGCATTTCCACGTTGAGCAACACCACACTTTTAATTCTGTATTGTTATCACAAGTAGTAATGGCGTGTTTCCATAAAGATTTGCTATAAAAAAGTACGGTCAATATGTATATATATATATTTGATAAAACTAAGCTATTTAGAATTTACTCAGCACTGAATTCGGTATGATTGTCTAGGAAGAAAAAACTACTGACAGGTTTTCCATCGTGTGGCATCCATGTGTGAAGACATCTTGGTGCATTTTCATTATTGTGGAAGTATACCTAATAAAACATTCTATTTAACTGTTTTCCAATTTATTAGAATTATGTAATTGTTAACCTGATAGAAACGAATATAACCATCTTCAGCACTAACTCCCAATGTTGTTCCATCTGGAGAAAAAGTTGCGGCTGTAACAATAGTAGATTCCTTGTGCTTCAAAGCTCCATCTTTAAGGCTGTCAGAAGTGTGTGTTCCAATCTAATATTTAAAATTTAAATAAATCAGCAGTTAACGCAGAAACATAAATTAGTTTATTCTTACTCCATATGAATCGACAACAGACTGAACGCTATAGCATTGGTAACTTTTTTCGCGAACCCATACTAATTGCAGACCAACATACTCATCAATTTCGCTCTCAACATCTGGAACATATGGACACCAGCTGATCTTATCATATTTAGGTATATATCCATCGATTGGGTCTTTGATAGTCAAAAGCAAAGTGCACAATATCTTGTCGGACAAAGTTTCAATCTTATGTACGTGTAAAGCACCATGCTCAATAGAGGCGAGGACTACTTGGGTTTTGAGATGGGCAAACTGCAGATCCAGCACCTCACTCAACATTCCCTTTATCAGTGCTCGATGTCCAAAAGTAGAATTTACGACACGTACCATACCTTCAGTGCCGGCATCTTTGTTATTTACTATATTTTACATATCAAATTTTTTTTTAATAATAATTAATTATTAAATATTATATAAAACCTTTAATGGCATAGGCAAAGTGTTGGCCATCCAGGTGAACTGCTATTAGTCGGCCCGGATAGTTCTTGGCCTCCCATTTGTAGTCGACAACGTTCTTAAGTTTAACTTTGGAACTGCCGTGATCATGTCTACCAGTACTACCGATAATCGTGATGTTCTCGTTGTTCGTTTCATAGCAGTGCTTTTTGACATCGGGCTGGAAAACACTAATACACAAACATTAATTAGTATTTATATATATATATATTGAATATTGTATACAATATAAATGCAACGTACATTGTATTGAAAACTGGGGTTATGTCTTTAGAAGTCATTTCTTGGGAATATATAACTGCTATCGTCAAAGCGAGTTTAAACACTTTACACAAATAATAAACTAGAAGATCCTGAAAATAATAATCGTATCGTATACGTGATAAATTTAACAAAAAGGAAACCGGCATTTGGGTTTACTACAGCACTATGGTCAATGTCGTTTGGGTGCGCTGTTGCATCTTCAATACCCAAACTTGTTTTTATTAATAATTGTAATTCTTATGCTTGTGCAAAGGAAATTGATTGTACAAATTACACACAGTGGTATTTACACAACTAAATTCCGATTTTTTGCACTAAATCAAATTGCTAAAATTCTTTACGCACTGCTCTTTCAGTATTTAGTTTACACAGCGAGAGCGAAGCGAAATGCGAAACAAACGGCGAAAAAGTGAACACTGAGCACAGAGAATGCATTCAGGGTTGCCAGTAGTGTATGAAATGTTATTTTTTAGTACCTGTATTTTTATCTTAACTATACAGAGGTACAAACAACTGTGTGATATAATTTCGTATTATTCTGGTAATCAAAAGCTAAAAATTCTTACAAAAATAAGCATAATCTGAAGTAAATCACCAAATTTCTTTTTTTTCAGACTATATTGGTAATTGGTACATCACAACATGCTGGCGCTAGCAAAATAATTAGGTAATATTTCTTAATAAACATATGGAGTAATAACCTAAGTTATACATATATTTACTATATTTTTTTCTATATACACAATAAATATGTTTATAATATCATCATAATAGATTCAGAAATCTCCGAAATCTATTATTATTTATCGAAAATAATGAAAGTAATTATATAATATATTGTATTTTAAAATAATAATTTTAAATTAAAATAATTTTTTCTGAGTGTATATACAAGTACTAAAATACTTAAGATACATATAAATATACCTAATGCAAGTATTATACTTGTATTATGTATATATATATATATAT
>JANSTU010013323.1:0-14990 GCA_027564075.1 Bolitophila hybrida | reverse complement strand
CAATTGATTGTAAAACAAGTAGTCACTGTTAGTGATTAATTTTTTTTTGTTATGTTTAAATAAACGGTCAGTAGGGGATTCCCCGTTGACGTCATTTTAAAAAAAAATATATAAAGCCAGTGGAGGTAAATCCTAGCATTTTGATAGCAGCTGCAACTATTTGTAGATGTTGCAGATTGGTATGAACCGAGATTGGCTTAACTCTTGGGCACCATACAATTGCAGCAAATGAGATTGAGGGTCTCACTATCATTGTGTACATACAATAAGCAGTTTTTGGTGAAAGTCCTACTGCCCTCCGGCATTGCCATAAGGATCTACTTGCTTTAATAGTTCTATCTTCGACATGTTTTCTCCAGTCTAACTTACTCTCAAGTAGAACTCCGAGGAATTTAATAGAAGTTGTAGTGGTCAGCATCGTACCATAAAAGATTGGAAGAGTAAAGTTGTCAATTTTCCTTCTTCTAGTGAAGAGCATTAGTCCAGTTTTGTCAGAATTGACACTAAGACCAATACGATTGCACCGGTTTTCCACTTTCTTAAGTGCGTTGTGCATTAGATCACTAACAGTTTGAATATATTTAACCTCAATGCAGATTCCGATGTCATCAGTATAACCTTGACAAAAGTATCAATACGCATTTATTTCATAAATCAGACTGTCCACTACCAAACTACAAAGGAGAGGGGATAGCACACCACCTAGTGGGCATCCCTGCGTTGCGACTACTGTCATAGTAGCTCCATTTGATGCAGTTGTTAAGCGTCTAGACTTCAACATATTCATAACCCACCCTGTTATTGTGAGGTTAATATTGTGTCTATCCCACACTTTCCCACACTTTAACTGCATTGTACTGTATCTTGTTGAAAGCTCTTTCAATGTCCAGAAAATATGCCAACATAAAATTCTTTCTGTCCAGAGAGTTTTCTATGTGACTGACAATCTGGTGTAGGGCGGTTTCAACTGACCTGCCTGCTCTATAGGCATATGTTGGTTAGCATGCAAGGGTCTATTTTGCAGAGTACCATCTCTAATATACCGGTCGACTAGTATTTCTAATGTTTTAAAGAAATACGATGTAAGACTAATTGGCCTGAAAGCTTTGGGAATATCATATCCAGCTTCACGGGGTTAGGTATAAATACCACTTTTGCGAGTCATATAGGGTATGTATTTCAATGCAATACACCACTGAAATATATGCGTTAGTTTCTCATTATGTGGTTCTTCTGCTTTTTGTAAAATTTGCTGGGAAGATGCCATCCGGACCTGCACTTTTTTAGGGCTGAAAGGATGATATTGCCCATCTTACATTGTCGTATTGACAATATCTTCTGCCGTGTTCCAATCAGATAACGTAATGTCATGAGAATAAACATCCAGATTGATATTGTTGATACAATCAGGAAAATACGTGTCCATGAGTAGACTCAGAGTTTTGTGCATGCTGTTCTTGTATTCAGATCTTGCTATGAGCATTAGGTCTTTATCTGCTTCCTCATTAGACCTTTTTGCTCTGTTCTTACATCGACGAAGATGTTTCCGTAATCTCGCAAAATTCCGATTCCATCACGGTTTATCCTTATTTTGGCCGACATCTTCGTAGCCTGGTAGAATATATTATTTATACCTTCTACCAGGTTGCCTAAATTACTATCTTCGACTGCACAAACCATTGTGAAGCCACTGGTCGTGTCCTCCTTTTTCCTGAGTCTCCATTTTGTCGCCAAAATTCCAGAGTTCATTATCTCCACAGTAGTTACCATAAAATTTATTAGGGATAAAGTCTGAATAACTATTGATTGCTACATCGATGGCGGTTATCAATAGCTTTAGAATTTCTTATTATTGATTTTGGCTAGTTCTCTGCTCTGGATCGTTCATATTAGCAACGATAACTCGACATTCCCCTGCAACAACTTCGGCGAAACTACGAGACCGGCTAGTTTTGTTTGGCCCTTGTCTTATTTTAGTTGTTGGAATGTGTGGGGATCTTGTGCCGTCAGAGATCTTCCGCTTTGTCGATACTGTTGTATCAGCAGGACCTTCAATTTATATTTTAGAACTTGGTAATGGCTTACTGATCTGCTTTCCTTTGACCTTGATTTTAGTAGTGATTTACCATCCTGGATCTAGTGATCTCTCGCATCAAGGGTTGTGGGCTTTCCTTTGACCTATATTACATTTTTTCTCGAAGCACCTGTAGATTCGGATCGGCCGTGACATCCGCTATTAAGGCTATTGCTCTTAATAAGCTCTCTTTCTTTCCTCCGCATTTCGCTTATAGCAAGGCGCGTCGCCTTAATGCGAATTCTTCGGCTATTTAATTTCTCCTCTAGTGTCTTGCGAGCTATTTGGGCAAGCTCACCTTGTCCTTCAGCCTCGCGTCTGAGCACTCTGATACTTGGGTTTTTATAATTGCCAATAACTTTCCGTTTATCTACGGAACATTCAACCACCGTTGCAACAGAATCCTGAGATATTCCCAAGAGTGAGTCTGGAATGGACTATTCTCCGGACTCCGTCAAAACACGGCTCGGCGCTGATCCCGTTTCGGTCGGTGAAGACGCTTGACCTTCTCCTACAGTAATATGCTTGATAATGTCGAACTTGGTATTACGATCCTTTGACTCTACTCTAATGAGAAGCACCTAGCTCCAATAATGGACTGGAACAGGCATGTATCCAGTCCATTATTGGAGCTGGGTCCTCAGAAGCCATATGATCTATAGCCATACACTGGTCGACATTGTCTGAACCGATATATAGTTGGTCCATGTTGCGTTATTATGATATCTTTTCCACCAAGTCGTGGAATAGTACCCTATGGCCAACACCTTTTGAATCACGCTTAGGGAAATTTATTTTATAATTTCATCTTATTTTCTGATTTTAAAGTAAAAATTATAAAAAAAAACAAAAAAAGTGTTATATAAACTTTAACCCCCTGATTCGTAATCCATATAAATAAGCCTTGGACAAATTATTCGTTCGAATAATCCTAATCATTTCTTCTTCTTAAAATATGTTATTTGTCAAAATGTCCAATTCTGCAAAATAGGCTAACAGGTCTTTCGACTAAGTGTTCTTTCGACTTTAGTAACAAATAATTTCTATTATTTTCAGACCACCACTGACAACAAAACCACCAATCTCATCGTTGCCATGTGCTCCCAACAACCATATACCGTATACCAGATGATGTGCACATTCAAGCTGGAACTCCAACAGTCTCGATTTATCGAGCAAAAACTTCAGCATCTCTTTCGTTACTGTGTAATCGTACACTTTGTCACCGACTACCTGAATCGCATCGAAACGGTACCCAAGTCCAAGAAACAAGAAATCCAAAACATCAAGGATCTATTCGTACAGGACATTACCCACTTTCTATGTGGCCTATGCTCTCAACACTCAATCATTCCGGGCAACGAACGTATTCGTCTGGCCGCCCTTACCTATTTTGATATATTCTGCAGAGCAATAATGCCACGATGTGAAATCAGCATTGTAATTCTCTTGAATCATATTGTTTCTGCTGTGACACCACTTATCAAACAGAGTACCGATTCGAAATTGGCTACTGTCGCTCTGCGATGCTTGGAGTTTCTGGTGATTGACAATGAGACTATTTTATATAATAGCATTGCGCTGCTGGACAGTTTTCCGGTACAGGCAAAATTTGATAATTTGCGAAAAGTTCAGGTAGCCGTCAAGTACGGTGGCAAGGTTTTTAGTCTGCGTCAGGAGATTGAGTATTTTCTAAAAGTTGATGGACGAAAACTGGAAGGATTGTCTGCACTTCGGGAACACGTAAGAGAATATTACTATAAAAATGCACCTGAAGATTTAATTGATTTTTTTTATTTAAGTTGGCCAGAAAAAAGAACGAACTTGGAGATATCTATGCGAATCTTTTGGACGGCGCTGATGAGACATGTATTATTCGTAAACTGGTGACGACACTATTGCAGACAGCACGCAGCACGGATGCAGAGAAGAGTATCGAAGCGGTTAAGTGCCTGGGCGAGCTAGGTCCCTCGGATTTGTCCACCATTGTTTTAAAGACCGATGAACAAGCTACCAATCAATATGTATGTATTTAATTATTTTATATGTGGTTTATACGTTAAGAACGTTTGTTTTCAGTTTCCTGATTTCGAGTCAGCCTCAGAGAATTTATGTGCCGTAGCTCTGGAAATGCTGAATAAACTGCTAACACACTCGGATGCCAGAGTATTGAAAGTCGTTTCGGAGGCATGCGTATTTTTGCTATCCTCTCGTGTAGGACTTGAACTGTCTGAGCAATACCCATGTCTGTATATATTTAAACCGGTCACAGTTAAGGTAACGCAGATGATCTACAAGAGTACTGGTCATGTGCTGCAGCTTGAAGGAATTATTGTTGATGATACACAATCCATGCACAGTGTCTGGATTAAACGTCTGACGGGAGTGCTGTTTGATGTATTCAAAGATACCTGTCTACAGGCAGTCTCTTCGCTGCATGTACTATTTGCTGAGGCAATGCTACCACTATTGACGCAAATGCTGCTGGTCAGTCCAAATGATACGTACAAGCGACAGTTGGAGCGTGAAGTTGGACAGTTCTTTGAGAAGCATGTCCAGGCGCAGGTAATAACTTACTATTTTTTATAGATAAAATGTTACTAGGTTATTTCCATATTTTAGCAGAATAATGAAACGGATGCATTACATACAATCTATCTGAACAAGTCCTCGATTAAGTCAATGCTGACAATGGTCGAGTGTATTCGTATCTATAATCTCAAGTAACTAGCACCAAAATACCGTTTCTGTAATATAAAATAAAACTAATTTTTGAATTCTATAGCAATATTCAGAATCAAATTGAGCTACCATTCATTTCGATAGCCAAGGCAGCACAATTTTGCGAAGCCTACTTTACATCTATTCTGTATGCAGAACTATGGTCATTACAGCAGACCACAACCATTGTTGACCAACTGGACGATCCTGATCTGCAGAACATTATGACCGATGCGTATCAATCTATTGGCGAGTCAGATGCTATAGCACCGTTTCTGGATCCTGTAAAATCAAGAAACGCTTATCTACAGATGAAAACTTCATGGAATCATCTATTCTTGGAGCACGATGCACTATTTAATAGCCTGGGAACACAGCAACACACTTCTTTGTATACGAATTATTTAGCCGCATCAGGGTTATACTCTCTGGCCGGTTCGTTGGCAAAAGATTCGGACGATCAGTTTGATTTAGCCTGGCGTCTGGGTAATTATTTGTTATATTCATTACTTTGATTTAGTTTTAAATGGTATTTTACTTTTTGTTTAGGTAATTGGAACATTATCACGGATGACGTCAATGCCAAATCAACGGTAGAGTACCAGCATTATAAAGCTTTAAAGTGTCTGTACAACAAAGACGAAATGGGCGTAGAGAAAGCAATCAAGAGTGGTCGTCAAGAGGTCGCCATGATTTTGAAGTCTATCAGTTTGGAGTGCACCAACAGTATTTACCGTCATCTTTCTGCACTGGCGATGATGCAAGAGATCGAGGATTTGTGTGAGGTACATAAATACCTCTAAACCACTATCGAATAAATAAAAATATATATAATTGTTAATTTAGGTTCAATTTCCAAAAAACAAAAATTCCACTAGTTTAAATATTGTCGAGAAGTGGAGCTTCCAAGATTCGATAGCCTGTTGTGACTTTAGGTACCGTGAACCGATACTAGCTCAACGCATCACTTTGTACAATTCGGCTGGTGTGCGCACTAAACGAAAACTGCATAGCTTCTATAATGATAATGAAATGCTACAGAGTATGACATTGCGTCTGGCCACACAGTGTCGACAGGAGAAACAGTTTAATCTGGCTACCAGGTATCTGGCAACATTGAATGCGATGGCTATGTCCAAAGAGAATAAGGTAATGATATTTTTTTGTGGTCCAAATATTGGATGGACGTCCAGAACGTAAGTTGCAGTTTTTTGCCAAGATTGCCAAGATTCAGTCGTCAACCGTCGGCGAGTGCAGTCGTGTTTTTATGCGTTCGCAAACTGAATCTTGAGCGTGTTGCTTATTACCACAATGTAAGCAATGTAGCGCGGTGGCGAGTAAACTCTTTACAGAGTCAACGGCAGCGTTCCCAGTCCCAGTTAGCGCGGATTACTGGTTGTCGCATCAGAGTGTTTCTTATTTCGGTAATGGTATACTCCCCAGCTGTGGGGAGTAGGTTGTCGGTGCACAGCTCCGCAGACGTGAACACTGGGTTTCGGACGACTCCTGGCGTCTCATTATAGAGCGTCGGCAGCTCAAAGTCATGCGCCAGGACGACAAGAACTCAGTGCTCGATACTCTAAAGAGAAGTGTAAGACGTGACAAGAGGAGACAGGTCAGCGGATGCAGCAGAGGCAGGAGCAAGGCTGGGCGACATGGGAAGCTCTATCGTATAACAAAAGAGCTCACAAACCGCACATCAAACACGCACATCAATCAAGAGAGTCATACTTACTCCCGCCGTTTACCCACGCTTACTTAAATTTCTTCACTTTGACATTCAGAGCACTGGGCAAAAATCATATTGTGTCAACACCCGCGAGGGCCATCACAATGCTTTGTTTTAATTAGACAGTCGGATTCCCCTGGTTCGTGCCAGTTCTGAATTAATTGTTTATTGATAATCGTTTTCGTTAAAAAGTCACAAGACCTTAAAACAGCACCGCAAAAAAGTTCCACGATTTGACTATGAAATCTACTATCCGGGGAACAAATGAACATTTACACATTCACTATTATTACCCAGAACGAGCACATATCCCCAACTTCAGAGCCAATCCTTATCCCGACGTTACGGATCTAATTTGCCGACTTCCCTTACCCACATTATTCTATCGACTACAGACTCTTCACCTTGGAGACTGGCTGCGGATATCGGTACGGTCTGTTCAGATATTTGCGTGGCTGTACCATAGATTTTCAAGGTCCAAGGAGAAAATACTGATAAAACAGTAAATGTCATGCTCTTCCAATCTTCATTGGTGTTACGATTGTTCAACAGAAAAGATACTTTTCCAGTATCTCTCGAAGAATTTCAAAAATATTAGATAAACCTCTCTTTATTCTAGCGGCGATGTATAGGCATATGAGCGCCATCCATTTTAAGGGCTAGTTGCTTCGGCAGGTGAGTCGTTTCACACTCCTTAGCGGATTACGACTTCCATGTCCACCGTCCTGCTGTTTTAAGCAACCAACGCCTTTCATGGTATCAATATGAGTCATAAATGTAGGCGCCGTAACATAAAATCGTTGGTTCATCCCACACTGCCAGTTCTGCTTACCAAAAGTGACCCACTGGGCACAATATATCTAAACCCCATCTTCACGTCAAAAAAGATGAGGTTCTTACCCAATTAAAGTTTGAGAATAGGTTGAGCTCGTTTCGGCCCCAAGGCCTCTAATCATTCGCTTTAAAAGATAAGATTATATAATAGAATTTTAATTGCACCAGTTATCCAATCTTTCGCACCTATACCCAATTCCGCCAATCGATGTGCACGTCAGAACTGCTTCAGTCCTCCATAAGGGTTTCCCCTGACTTCAACCTGATCAGGTATAGTTCACCATCTTTCGGGTCACATCATGTATGCTCAAGGCATTTCCAAGGGTTGTTTTTCCTAAGCGTGATTAAAAAGGTGTTGGCCATAGGGTACTATTCCACGACCCTTTATCCGCAATTTTTCTTATGCCAAATTAAAAATAGATTGTAGAGATTTTTTTTTATATTTATTTTTTGAAAAAAAAAATATTTCAATTGTCGTTTTATACTAATTCTACTGAAAATAATACTGAAAAGAGATATAAAAATAAGCCTATTTTGAGCTTTTATTTTTTTTATCAATTAGTTCTGGGGAAATAAAAAGTACAAAAATATTGTTATAATTAGTGCTCTATAAAACACAAACAAAAATCGAAAAAATATTCACCGGAAACGGAATTAAAAATGCTTTTATTCAGGGGGGTAGCTTTTTCGCCAGCACTTATTATCGAGAAAAAAAATTAAAAGCTCAATATATTGATCGGCTATGGCTTATTTTGTAGCTCTAGACGGACACTAATGTTTGCACACGTCAAACCCCATGCACTAATTAGTTTGAACGGTTTTACAATTTTTTTTTTTAAATTTAAAATTTTAAATGCGTTAGGTTAAACTCCGCACATATTTTTCTTTCTTAAAACTAAAAAAATATCAACATATTCTTGAAATTTTGCACTAATAAAACCTAAGTCCACGTCTGGTCTCAATTAATATCTTTTTCATTTTAACTCCAAGATTGACTTTTTAATTTTCCAGATTTTTGGCCTGAATAATATTTAAAGTTTATTCTCTTCCTAACAGGGAAACGCCTTACTCGAAGACGCACAGCTTAACTGGTGCCTAGGTTACCAAGAACTAGCCAAAAAACTACTATCACGTGCACTAACTTCTACCGATGTCGAGACCAATCTGAGCCGTGCTGCTGCAGTGCGAATCTTTGGTGAATACCAGGCCGAAAGTCATTCGGAAAATGTTGGTTACATTCTCGAAAATTACCTACATGATTCTTTAAGAATGCTTGATAGAATCGAAAAGAAACGTGATCCAATTCTTAGTCGTCTCTCGATTGCGCCAGCTGCATTTGATGCTAACATCACGGACAACAAGAAACTTGCCTACGAAGCGATTGCCAAATATTCGGATCGTGAGTACGTTCAATTGACTAATCTCATGGAATCGGCTACGTTTGCGGCAAAGAAAAAGGCCATACCATCCAACCAAAATATGATCCTGAAAATGGAATCGACTAAAGTGCCAGAAGAACGAATGGCTGTACGTTGTTTAAAGGTCAATACAAGTATCGATCTTGCAGAGATAAAGAATACCGAAGAGGAGCACGCAAAGTATTTGGGTTCGGCCATTGAGTACTATATTCGATCTTGTATTTTACAGTCAAATAACACATCGATCTTTCGTATAATCTCATTGTGGTTTGCTAATAAGCATAATGCTGAGATTAATAAACGGCTAAAGGAGCTACTGCCAAAAATACCAAGTCACAAGTTTTTGTCTGTTCTACCACAAATGGCAGCCAGAATAAGTAATGACAGCAATGATTTCAGTATAAATGTATCCAGTGTTATTGGTGAGTTATTGCAGTTATTCTACAATAGTTCTTTAACTAATAATTAATATTTCTTTAGAGCGTTGTGCCATTGATCATCCGCATCATACTCTCTATCATGTACTGGCTCTGGTTAATGCGTACGCAGATGATCCAAAAGCTGTTCGACAACATCGAAACGAACCGCGAATCGTGGGTGCCAACCAATTGATACAGAAAATCTCAAAAAATCCTGAGACGGCTAAAATCGTTAAGCAGATGCAACAGATGTGTACAGCTTTGATAGAAATGGCAAATAAAACATTACAGTCAAATTGTATGACGTCCGATGATGTTTTGTATAAGTTAAGAAATCTGGATCTGGTACACTGTCCCACCGTTGATCTGCCTGTCTGTGTTAATGGGAAATATCCAAATATATTGAGTAAGTAATTATAGTTATCATAAATGTTGAAATTTACTATTAAATATCTTTTGTTAGCTATTCATAAGTGGTCAAGCAAAGTAACAATGGTTGGTGGTATTAATGCTCCAAAGAAACTGTATTGTCAGTGCTCAGATGGTAAACTTTACCCTCAGTTGGTTAAGGGTCGCGATGATCTACGTCAGGATGCTGTCATGCAACAAGTATTCACAATCATGAATGATATGCTGCGCAGTGATCAGGATACAAGTAAACGGAAGCTAAACGTGCGTACGTACAAGGTGGTGCCGATGTCTCAACGCAGTGGTGTGCTTGAGTGGTGTGCCAATACTCTTCCACTTGCCTTTTATTTAACTGGTGCTACGGGAAAACCGGGTGCTCATCAACGTTATCATCCAAAGGATCTGAAACCATCGGACTGTAGAATAGCTATGCACGTAAGTTTTCTAATAACGTTTGTTAGGACACATATCAACTAAATCTATTTTATATTTCTAGAAAAACAAACTAATGCCACACACCACCAAACTAAGCACGTTCAATCAGATTTGTCTGAAACTCAAGCCGGCTATGCAGTATTTCTTTCTGGAGAAGTTCACTAGTCCGGGTACATGGTTCGAGCGTCGTCTTGCCTATACGAACAGCGTGGCAACCACCTCGATGATTGGATACATTCTGGGCATCGGTGATCGGCATGTCAGTAATATTTTGATTGACGAAAATAGCGCCGAGCTGGTGCACATTGATTTCGGTTAGATTATTTATAGTAAATCTCTAATTTGATTTATTTTTACATTATTTCATATTCACAGGTATTGCCTTTGAGCAGGCCAAGTGTTTGCCAACACCGGAGCTGGTGCCTTTTCGACTAACACGTGATATTGTCGCTCCGTTTGGTGTCAGCAGTGTTAACGGTATCTTCCGCAAGTCTAGTGAGAATACGATGACAGTTCTGCGTCAGAATAAGAGCACAATTGTAACGATTTTGGAAGTGTTGCTGTACGATCCGTTGTACGCATGGGAGTTGACCGCTAAGAAAGCTGCTCAGTTGCAGTCTCTGGAGAAGACGAACGTCGATAGCGATGAGGGTAAACAAGATAAATGACAACACTAAAACTAGCTAATTGTGAGAATGTACATTTACAGGTGATAGGGAGAGTACTAAGAATGCAACAGCCGAACGAGCACTGGCACGTTTGGTGGCTAAGTTAGATGGTATACACGAGGATAAAATCAGTGGATCATCAACGGTTGAGGCACACGTTGAAATGCTCATACAGAAGGCTATCGATCCGGCCAAACTGTGTCGTATGTTCGAGGGCTGGCAACCGTACCTCTGAAAAATAATCGCAGACATTAAATTTATAAATAAAACTTCCCGTTTTCTTATTGTTTGTAAAATTCGTATAAAATGTAAGTGGTTTTTTTTTACAATTATATAGTCTATACATAAAAAGGCATACACCAAATACGTCTAGTTTAAAGCTAAATATTGAATTTGTAATAAATTAAGTGGTATTTGTGATTCTATACATTATAGCTAATGGTAGCAAGAAAATACGGACAGCGGGCAAATAATCCTCTGGCTACTTATCTACACGTACTGCCTATCGTACGGTTGTTGTCTAGGAAAGTGTTCCGGATAGAATATATGTAAACTGATGCCAGTGACCATAAGAGCCACATACAGTGTAACAGCACACCACCATAGCATACGCTCCCATGGACGTACTTTTAGGTTACGCAGCACTCCCAAACCGACGAGAAGACCAGCAATGGCACCGCACAAGTGTGCAATATAACCGACCTGATCGTGTACATCCGTAAAATGGCGATACATCGAGAAACCCAAATCGGTCAAGCAGAAGATCAGAAATACAAATAACTGTACAATGGCGTACTCCATTTCGGACCAGTTCTGATGAAGAAAAAATAATTAGAATAAGAACGCAGAAAACCTTACAAGTGTGTCATACGTACCATTATAATCGTAGCAATGTGTGCAGTGATCAGTGCGTATACACCACCTGAGGCACCGGCCAGAAAGATATTAGGACTTGAAATTGAGGTTCCCATCGAACCAGCTGCTACACCTGCAAGATAGACAAGCGCCACACGCCACCAATTGTGCACCAGTTCAAGAGCAACACCGAGAAATATCTGTATGATTAGATTCATCATAATGTGCATAATGCCGACGTGCACAAACATATATGAGACAAAGCGCCAGGCCTCGTAGCGACGATAGGGATTGTAGATGAATAACGTTGCAGCTGGACCGGATGTGCTCTCACCGATCTTCTTGTGGTTGTGGTTCGGATCGTCCCTGCAAAATAAAATAGTTTTTAGTCATATTATTGAATTTCGCAAGTGTTTTCTAATTCACTTACTGGAAATAAATAATGTCAACTAAGAACATGATAATTTCTACAATGGAAAATAAAATCATGGTAAGTGGTGGCGGGCAAAATGTCATGCTGCGTTCGTAGGCTCCATCTGTACGGGTAAACAATGAAAGAATAAATTTATCTACACTTATTTGAGGTTCTTAAGAGAATGCTGATCATTATAAATACTTTGAAATGAAATCTAATTGTATAAATTCTAAATGCATGCGAACGGATGGGAATGGGATTAGTGCGTGAACTCGTGATTTAAAACACAAACCTATGGTATCTGGTGAGGAGATCATAGACGCTGCTCGAGAATATCCACGTTGCGGTGCAAAATCTGTGTTATTACATTTTTTAGAGAAAAATAAATACAAAAGAGGTTGTTAGTTGCATTCAAAAAAAGGACATATACAAAACGGGACACAAAAAAAAGCGTTCAATAACAACAAATACAAACAAAATATTGCAATTGAGACTCACCGGTTTCGTCTTGACCCTCACGATGTGGTGATGGAACAATCATGCGACAGTATTTGATAAGAAAGCCCTTAAACAGCCAGTCGTGCTGTTGCGACAGGGCATAGAACTCTTCGAAGTCAAGTCGTTCGTCGTTGTTCGTATCGTGCATTTCTAGGATTTGACGAGCGATTCCCTTAGGAATTTGTTCACACTGATGCCGACGTATGAGACGCTTCATTTCGTGAATGTCTAGGTGGCCGTCACGGTCGGTGTCGAACTGTAATTTTGGAAATGAAAATAATAAATAAAAATATTTTAAATTGTTATGTTTTTTTTTTTTTTTTAAGAGTAACCTAAATTTAAAATAAATAATGGATGCATAATTTAATTAGATTGAAATATATTATATATACATATATCTAAATGGATTAACCTTAACACCATTGAAATTTCAAGTTAGTGGTTATAGCTGTAGATATAATAGCTGTGCACCAGTGTTGAAGTTATGTACATGGATTTTAAGTGCTTTAAGCAAGAACTGCGTTCTTTTCGATACTTTTGCTGATATGCGATCCGATGATGGTAAGGTTTTTATCAAGCACAAGGCCGACATTACTGGCTGATTTTGACCACATAATAGATTGGCGAAGATAGCTGTTTTGATCTCCCACTTCTCAAAATACATCTTTTTTGGAGTCTAGAGGTGTGGGTATAAAAAAATGTCCTCGTTTAGTACTTCTTGTTTATTTGGTATACTGTTGGCGTTCCACTGAAGAACATTTCAGTATCGATTTGGAGACATAACAAAAATTGGCTTCACAGCTACGCTACCACTATTGAAGCCATACTAAAGTAAATATGGCTTGCATTAGCTCAGCTGCGGTGTTAAATTTTCTGGTTGCAATTAAGATTACTCTGATGATATCGATGATTTCGACACTCGACATCCTCTCTGCTAGTTATTTTTTTGTGGAGCTGGTTCTGGACGTTGCCGAGCACTTCCTGCAGATGAAGCATAGCTGCCTTTAAATAATGGTGGAGGTCGAGCTTGATTCCATTTTTGTTTGCTATTATGTTTTTGGGAAATTTGCCAATGGTTAATGTTCTTTCGAATTTCCATATATATTAATTATTAAAATCCCATGATTTCTTATCACACCTGTCTCCATAATATGCCAATGTACAGACCCACAAACATCGTCTTTTAGATTTTCTAAATTTGTTCTAGCTATTCGCTCGGGAAATGTGTGGAATGTATGCTTTAAATTGCACTTATATTCAAGTTCAGACATTTGTACAATTTTGACAATATCTTTAGATGGATATTTTAATCCGCCTCTATTTTTGTGTGTATTAAAGAATATGAAACATCATATTTATCACATATGAGCAACTTTTTGCACGTTTTGCAATTGAGGCTTTTTACCAAAGAATGAACAGTAAAACCAGCAATATTTTTTGATAATAGTTGTGTATATACAGTAGAGGGTAATTCATAGTTTATCTACGTTAGGAGCTGTGTGTTTGGATTTAGTATTAGGAGTTATGTGTTAGATGTTAAATGCCTGGAAAAAATGAAAACCATTGTATGAAAGACATAAAGTAAAATAAATAAGACAATCACTTAAGCGTGGGATTTATTGTTGTAGTACGTCGCGGATCAACTGGTAGTCAGAGTTAGAGGTTCTTTCTGCGAACCGAGATAAGATGGTCTCTTCAATGTATGTTTTGATAGGTTTGGTGTCCGTTCTTCTGGTTAGTGATGATGTTCTGTACCAAGGTGTGACACCAAGCATTCGTTTAAATGCTTTATTTTGTGTTTTTTGTAGACGTGTGAAGTGTGACTGCTCCAGATAGGACATCCAGAAATCAGCATAGGGCGTACGATGCTTTTGAAGATACTTTATTTATTTTCGAGTGATAACTTTGACTTCTTGACTGTAAATAGGTATAGCACCCTAGCTAAAACTCCATCTTTCTTGATGCTTTTGTCTGTGTTATTTGTTTTTTTGTTTCGGTTTTTGTCTAGGTCGACTCCGATGTAAGTTGCCGACTTCTGCCATGAAATGTTTTGGCCAAGGTGGGTAAGTGTGTGTGTGTGTGTCGGTTTTTGGCTCTTAGTTTGTATATGAAGAAATCGGCTTCAGTTTTGTCACCGTTGACTTTTGTCTTTTATTTTGCGAAATGACGTTCAAGTTCGATCAGTGCTTTTCCAATCCTTCTGCTGAAGGCGTTGCAACATACGCTGGGTGTAAAAACTGCTGTATCGTCCGCGTAGGATGCAATGTTGCAGAATTTCGGCCGTATAGGATCTAATATTCTTACCAGGTATAGGGGCGTGTTTGCTTTGTAGAGCTTGTGTGCACGAGGATATTATGCCAGACAGAGTCAAATGCTTTTTCAATGTCTAAGAAAATTACTCCAGCCTGGCTTATGGGAGGTCGCCTGTTCAATCCCGGTCGGCAGACCGAAGTGTTTTTCGAATGTAGCACTTTAAATAAGTAGGTTCCTCTTGCTATTAATAGCCTATTTCTGAA
>JANSTU010013312.1:0-14997 GCA_027564075.1 Bolitophila hybrida | reverse complement strand
CAGTATTTCTATGCACCTATGTAGATATATAGAAATTAATAAATAAATCATGTTAAAGTATTTATGTCGAGGTTTTCTTTGAGGAACAAAATGAAATAGTGATAAAAAACTATATGAATATAAACAAGAAATTATATTTTAAAATAAAATTACTGTATCACCAAAAAAATAAACTAATTTTGTATAATGTAAAAAATAAAAAATATTGTAATTTGTCCGTTTTTTGTTGAGATTTTAAAATTCACTGCTTCTAATATTATTTATAGTAATTTATGTGCACTATTTTTGTATATTATATAAAATTTTCTATATACATATATTTGTATTGACATACATTCTATACATTTAATACAAGCATGTATAAGCAACAAGCTTACGAAAAAAACACACTATATACATATAGAGCACAGAAGTATTGTCATTATAGATTTTAGTTCATTTTTTTTTACGCGAGTGTGTATTGTGTCTGCTTGTTGTGTGAGCGTTCGTCGGAGATTGTAATGCTTTAACAGGTCTGTCAATTTGTACATAAAAAGTACATTTTTGTTAAGTTGTTGCAATTTAATCACGATAGTCTGGGTTTGCTTTAACAAAATGCATTTCAAAAACCGGACAAAACTCTGTTTTGGTAACATTTTTTTTATCAGGAATATTCTATTTAGGCCAGTTTTACATTTGAATTAGTTCAAATTTCCGATTCGTATGAATTTGAACTAAAACAAGTTTTTACATAAATGAAAGTTATATACCTGATGTTCCGGTGCCTGAGCATAAATTCAAAAAGTGGGTAAAGCTAGGATAGCAATCCCGTACAAAAATATATATATATATATATCTTCTATATAATAAATAACTACATTTAGTAAGAACTTCCATAAAATGTTCGTTATAGATTTAGAACTACTAAATAAAACTATGTCATGTACCGAGTGAGAACGAAGCAAATGCGTTGGTACAAACGACATCCAGTGAGGCTGGCACTCGCGAAACTCATGAACAGCCACTGTAATCGAAACGCACTCGTTGTACCGAATCAGCTACCGTCTGAGCTGTTGCTGTTGCAGTTCTCCAGATCCGGCAATGAGGATATGCGGCGGTCTTGTGGGCCTTGTCTGGTTACGGCCATTGATTTAGACCGGAAACTGTTCTTCATTTGGTTCGAGCCCGAATCGGCCATTGGTGGCAGAATGGCGAGCAACTCTTGTAGATCGTGTATCGTATAGTCTGGACGGAAGAGCCCGTGCGGCACAGCGTCGCGGCGCAACGGTATCCACACGGTTCCACCTAACTTAGCCTCAATGCCGCCCTATAGGTTCCGATTAGTTTGGAAGGAAATTTATTAGAAAATAAAAAGAAAGGAAAGGTTTTAATCTATTTGATAACATCAAATGAGTTGTTGACGCACTAGTTTTGACTCTTTAAAATTGTAAAATACTGTTTCTTTTTCATGAAGCAACCAAATAAAATAAGGTTACAAAATAAACTTATAAACATAAAAAATACACTGCATGCAGAAAATAATTTGTAATTATATTATTGTGAGAGTGTGTGTATGTGTGAAGTGTATGTCATCCGGAACAAACGTAAAATGTATGTTTCAGTATTATATAGAAAATAGAGAAAATTGTGATGATGTTTACCCAAGTAAATGTGAGATCCACAGTGTGTTGCAATAAAATGTTTTTTTTGTATTGTTTACCTAACTGCCGCCGAGCGACAGTAACCTACCTGAATGTCCGTTTCTAATTTGTCGCCGATCATTACACAACTTTGAGCAGTCACACCCAGATGGGTGCATGCCTCATTGAAGATGTGTCGACTGGGCTTCTCCCAGGGCCAGTCGGCTGATACCAGAATACAATCGAAATAGCTGGCGATGTTGAGCCTTTCCACTTTTTCCCATTGAGCGCACGATGGACCATTCGTTATTATGGCCAGTAGATAGCACTTGCGCAACGACTGTAACAGAGTAACAATTTCTGGCGTCAATGCTAGATACCTGTACCTCAGTTCTAGCCATGATTGGAATATTTCGGTGGCTAGGTGTTTGTGTGTGTCGGGCAACGCCTGGGACCACAGGTACTCGCGCCAGGTGTCCAGCGGAATTTCCGGATTGTCTGGACACCGTCGAAAGGCTTTCAGAAATGTCGTCGTACTCGTGGTCGCCGCTTCACGTGATAGTGCGTGCTGATTCTGCAGGATTTCGCTCAGCTGAAAATATATTCAAACAAAATCAAAATTAGGTTTTCCTGAATTAGTTAATGTCGTATTATCAATGTGTTTCTTTCAATGTAGTTTATGTTAAATATTTATCTCGATTTGGTTATTTATTGACACCAATACAATCAATAACCACACGAAACGATTCCAAGAACTAAAAAAGCAACACCAAAATCTATCAAAAAAGACAAAAAATACGGTAGGATTAATATTCTCATGCAGGTAATGGATTCAATACTCTCAAACAATACTACCCGTTCACCTAGTCTACCAATCGGAGACATTTGTGTCTGCAACATTTGATGAGCTCCAAAAAATAATCAAGTACATCGAAGAAGAAAATCAGATATTGAAAGCTGAACTTCGCAAGTTAAAATCAAGTACATCTATTGATTCTATATGATTCTCATGAAATAAAAAATATAATACAAAATCTTAAGAGTTCCTATGCAAACGGAATTGATAACTTTTACAAAAAGATTTCGATACAGTTTGTCATATTATTTTTACTGATAAGGTATTGATAAATAATTAGAAATGCCCATCACAGCGTTTTATGTTAATTCAAAAGTGGAACGTCGACGACCTTTAACATACTCTAGTCCACTTTAAAGTAAATTTAGAACGTGAAAAATATATCGGCGTTGTTGTTAAATAAGATCAATCCAATCAAAGCAATACAAAATTCTACTTTCAATGTCAATGAATTTCTTACAAAACACATGTGGACTAATATCATTATCACGACTGCATCTTTTTACGAATATACTATAAATATCAAAACAATAATTAAATCTATATTTATAATATACACTTTCTATTAGCTCAGCATGTTTATTAGAAGCTTTGAAGGAATAAAGTGTTTTGTGATTTTGTGCCAACAAAATTAATAACCAGTAGTCACACGAATAACATGTTGTCACCCCACGAAAACATGTGCGGCTTGAGATCATCCGTTAAATAGTCATTGGTACTTCCTACACACTAATTGGCGTCATAGGCACATATAATTTGCTTAAAACTCGCGTGTGCGATTAACATTATCCCGACGAATGACGGCATTTGTCAGTATTTATCTCTTTACTATTATATCCGACATCAATTCGAAAAAAACACAACTAAACAGAGCTAGCCAAAGCCCTGTAATTAGCATTATTGTGATGATTCCTACATGATATCAACAAAATGAAAATGCATTCTCGAACGTTGTTCAGCATACTCGCATCAATAAAACGTGTGCATGTGGGCCCCAAAAATAGCATCGGATACAAGTATATGTGTATACATAAGAGCGAACTAACTAAATGTTACATACACGCAAGTGTGAATTAAATGAAAATTCTTAGCTAGGAAAATATATATATAATATGCTGTTTGTTGTTATGGAATATTCTCGTGAAAGTGTTTTTTTTTGCTTAAAAATGTGGGTTAGTTAAATGAAAACGAGCAACGGGCCTTGAATTAGTTGTCTAACGCTTGTTTGTTTTTTAAAAATTTACGCACATTGGACATTTAGTTCATGGCCATGAAGATTTACTCGGAAATACTACTATCTTCAATGACAAAAATTAAAAATACATCATATAATTTAAAAACAATAATAATGGAGATTTTAAATAATGGGACAGGATTTTTTTTGATACAAATAATTATGTGTTATATAATTGTTTTCAAAATATTTGTGTTTATGATTTATGTTAATTTTAGTGAAAATATGTCTCTATTCTCTTTTTTAATTTTGAAATCTTGCAATTACATTATTATTATTATATTTTTTTAATTAATTACAATTGTATTTTGCTTGGTACAAACAAAATGTAGTAATTAGTTTTTAAATAAAAAAAAAGTTTTTTAAAACTTATTTTACGTTTTGCAATTTTATAAAACAAATATTTATTTAGCTTAATAGGTTCTTAGTTTAAAGGCAAACAAAAAGACAATTTTATAAAAAAAATAGCAAAGTATTTTTGCTAAAACAACCGTATTTCAGAAAACAAACTATACAGTTAATAATAATAATATTTACATTATTATTCAATGTGCATAAAAAAAAATCGGTTGAAATTCGTGTTTTTCCCCAAATGTTTTCAAAATGTAATCCAAACAAAGAAAAAACATATAAATCACATTTAATTTTAAATACGTGTATGCTTTAGATGTTATTTGAAAACTCTCACACATACACACTTCTGCACACGCATACCGGCAGTTTATTTCGAGAAAAGAAAACTCAAAATCTATTTTCGCCACGAAAACTCTGTGTGAGAGCTACCATACGATGAACAAAATCTACGTGAACTGTGCTTACGGAATTAAATTCAAAATGCAACGATAAAAAATAAATATTATATTTTCAAAGATTTTCTTTATTGATCTCAGAAAAACAATGTTGTGTTACAAAGTAGAAAATTAAAAAAAGTAAACTGATTAGTCAAGTTTGTGCACACACAAGTTTTTAAAGAGCGTTTGATTAATCGCCAAACAGACGTTTTCCTAGTTCCATCAGACGATGATTACGGCATACACGCAGGGCGTCGCCCTTTTTGAGCACTGCCGAGACAGATGGATTAGCAGAAACCAGTGAGCACAAAAAGTCCTCGTAAGCAGACTTCACGTTCGGTGGAAGAGTTCCGATCTTGACTTTCTTCAGTGTCTCGATGATGCCCTCGGCCCAGCCGCTCTCTAATGCAAAGTCAGAAATCCACGGAATTGGTGCCAGAATCCCACTCATTGTTTGCATGCCCAAGAACCACAGTTCCATGATTTCGTTCCAGTTCTCCTTGTAGGCCATGGCTACGACCAGTGCAGTTGGATCATTTGACTCATCCACAATGTAAGCGTCCCACAAGAAACGAATGGTTGCCTGAATGTATCGGCAAATTGTAAAATCGTTCTTCTTTACCTTTTTTGCTTGTTGTTTTAATAGCAATAGACCCAAGATGGCCAGATGACCATGCATGACTAAGTTCTCTGGGATATCTTTAAGAATTGGCAGATTTTCGAATATAAACTTTAGTAGACTATCGAAAAGTTCACTGTCTTCTACAATTTTCACCTCAAGCACAGTGAGATTCATGAAGATGTTGCACAGGCTAACAATAGCCGAACGGGCGTCTTTCATGTCTTCGAGTTGTTCGGCAGACAACACCGGATCGGGTTCGTTCATGCGTGCCAAACGTTCTGCTCTTGGAATTGGGGGACGCTTATAGTGAGCAATCGAGAAATAGAACTCCATTGACTCAAACAGTACTTCGTCCTGTTTCTGTTGGAACAGAATCTGACGAGCTTTATCCTCGACAGCCAAATGACACAAGGCGGGCATCATAATGCGCAGTACATCGGCCGGACGTTCTCCAGTTTGCTTCTCCTGGTAAAATTTACGGGCCTCGTAGAATGTGCCATTTGCCAGCTTCAGGACAAACGGCAGTATTAGATAGATTTGTGGACGCATTGCAGTAGTTTCCTGGGCCAGCCAAGAGGTCAGTACACGAACCATTGCACAAGCAAAAGCCTTATCTTTTCCAGCCAACGAGTCCTTCGCCTTGTCCTTGTCCAGTTTGGTCAAAACCGAAAGAACAGCGTTAAAAGCTCCCTTCAGGGCCGTGTACACTTGCTGCTTTTCCTTCTGTTCAAGATCTAATTGATCTGTTGCCATATAATTGATAGACAGCTCCAGAATTATAAAACAGGCTGTGATCAGATCTCCGTTGGCCATAGCTTGCTTGAAGCTTCTGTCATCCATTTGCATGCGTACCTCGATGGCAGCCAACTGCAACAACAACAAATAGAATTTCTTTGGATCATCGGGATCATTCAGGGTCCATTCGATTCCGAGCAACTCAAGGGCCTGCGCAGCTAGTTTAAGAGCAGGTTCACGCTGATTTTTGCCAATCTTACTCTTAAGAATATCGGTGAGACCCTTGTAAATGCTTTCAGGCCATATCTCTTCGCCCACGGTTCTCATGACTACATCTCGACGGCAGCTGAAGAACAAAGAAGTGAGAATCTGACACAAATCAAACTTACGTTCAGTATGATCAGTCTCAAGGTCAAGCGCAATACGAGTAACCAGTGCATGGAAAGGTTTTGGGTCGTCAGACCAAGCGAGTGGTCCAAACTTGTTGGTTAGAGTAACAAGAAGATTGAGAGCTTCGTCTGTCTGAAAACTTTGCGAGGAGTAAATCTGCGACATTTTTCCAATTGCACCGACATCAAGCAAAGCCTGCTGACCAGCTTCATGAAAAGCGATACTCTGCAAACAACTGTATGCCTCGCTAACAATGATTAAATTATCCTCGTAGTCCTCGTCATCGGCAGTTTCTACAATGTCCAGGAAAACTGGAATATTTTCAAGCATCTCTTTGTGGGTGGCCAACTCTGGTGTATTACAGAAACACGTTAGAATGGACAATGCCACGCTCTTATAGACAGCAGGCGGACAATCGTCAGGAACATTCTCGCTGCGCAACAATTTCTTTAGGAACTTAAATCCGATTGCTTCAAATAGAGCTTTCTTGGCAGCAGTAGTACAGTCCTTGCCCTTCACCAATTTCGTAACCATAAATAGGGCAGCGAACTTTTGCGTATCACTTTTCGAGGTTTTCAGCAGCTCGATGCACTTCTTCACCGGCTCCGAAATCGTGGAGTCCGACATGTTTGCTAATTATATTTAAAGTCTTGGTTTATTCACACACACAGTAACGCGCACGGGCACGTAACCTTAGTTCCGAACTGTCTTGCAACTTGTAGAACTAGAAGCGGCTATTTTAGTGGAAAGTTCGTGCACAACTGACGATCTTTACGTTCTCTGGCATCGATGAGTGTCGACGACAACGACGACTATGCTCGAAATATGTATCTAAATTTAGACGTCCTGACTACGACTGTGACCGTGCACACGTCTAAATCTGGAGCTGTTGCGGCTCTCCAGAGTTGATCGGCTGCACGCGATAAACTCGTGAATGCATTTATAACCGAGTGCACTTTGCACTCGTGGTGTGTATGTTTATTTGTTAAAGGAGTTTTCCGATGTAAATATAGCTTTTTGTATTTACATATATCACATTTTTTAGGTTAGGATCAATGAAATTAAGCGAAATCAGTATATTACAGAAATTAACGAGATCAGCCGACTGTTATGTATTGTATTAACTAAAATGCTGATTCACACAAACAATCGATTTGATTAATTACGAAAACATGCACAAAAATGCCACATTTTGACATCGATTAGCCGACGAACAAACTACACAGTACATAATTTGCAAAATGAATACAGCTATAAAGAGTACACAGTACTGTAAAACACAAAAGTAAATCGAAACAGCACGTTTCTGACTGACAGTTTTGCAGGGTAGCTCAACCATTTAAAATGTAATCGATGATGTTATTGTATTATAAACTTTATACATATGTATCTGTGTAATGTATACACTGATCCCATGAACTGTTGACTGATAAACCCGTTATTAGTCATGTAATAAATGTACAATACATCACGATGAAATGCAAGTGATATTTTTTTAAAATGGAAACTTTCCACTGTGTTTTCCTTCCGACTACATAAAGGTTGATTCACTCTGGTCACACTCATCGAAGGTTAAACTTATTTATAAATACACAATTTTACAATTTCATACGCCAAAAGCTATATCCGAAAATTATAATATGAAACAGACACTGAGTGTCACACAGACATTTACATAATCAGGATATCGTACCGAAAACTTAACTGTTAATCTACATTTATAAATGTACATACCTTATTACACGCCTTCAAGTCACCTTTCCTTGTTGAAATGAGCGTGTTGTCTAGGTCAAAGAAGATTGTCGAAATCTTAGCGGGCTGTCTTAGCACGGTTGTCATTTTGCTGGAAGCCATTTCGTAAATATTTTCTGACCGGACATAAAACAGCACAAACAAATCTAGGTTGTTTTTATTATTTAAGAATTACTATTTATTATAAGAAGCTAAGACGCACGAGGCACGACGAAGCAGAGGCAAGTATAAATATAAAGTGTATTACTGTATTTGATACTTTTGTTAGAGAGTTTTCGTGTACGTGTGTGCGTGTGTGTACTGTTTTTTTGCAAACAAAATGTCATAATTGACACTTTACAAATGTCATAATAAAAATGTACTAGGTAGTAATGTTTAGTTTTCATTTTATGAATTTAATATCTCCTTTATTTGCATATTCTTTCTATATTTTTATAATAAATTAATTATACTCGATTATATCCCTTATGTACGTATGAAATGTGTATGCTACCTTAACCTATCCATTATCCCATATTTCCTTTCGAGAATTATTAAATGGTCGCCCTCTGGCAGTCTGGCACCTCTATTTGTATTCAATTTAGTTTAGTATAAAATTATTCAAATAAAATATAAATAAACTTGATAAAATGTATATTACAAAATATTTAACAATAAGCTCCGGCTGCATGAAATAACTCGCGGACTTTCATCACACGGAATTTTATTTCATAGACATTTGATATGTAGAAATACATAACAATGTCTAAATTACCACGGACATTCATATAGATTTAAAAATAAAAATATGGGACTTTCACCCCAAGTGATGTTGAAATATGCACATATTAACAAATTAAAAAATATTTATCTTTTTTGAGTGTTTGGCCTTTCATGCAATGTTTTTTCCTCGTTTTTTTTCGATAGGTCAGTCTTTCATCTCAACTTACAGTGTAAATTACATTTTCAGTAAATAAATATTAACAACCAAAGTAAAGTAAAGTCTCTTGTGCACAAGTCGTCGTAACATATGTTTTAAAGGTTTTAAAGTAAATGCAGTGGGAGATAAGTCTTGTATGCAAATTTTTATTGCACACATTTTATATGTCCGAGGTAGCTTATTTTTCATAAAATAAAGTCCAAATGGACTTAGGACGTAAGTCCACGGGGTAAAAGTCCTATCCCTATAAGCTCCTTGCTGTGGTTTGTGAGCTATGTCTTACAATCCCGGTACTAAAAACTTGCAAGAAAAAAAACATTAACATAAATTCTGTGTAAATGTTTTAAAAACATAAGGATTCTTCTATTAACCAACATATTTGAGAATAAAATTATAAACCGGAAATAAAATATTTCACACATTATGAACAACAAACAAAAAAATACGCGCATTTGTAATTGCAAAAAAAACTAAAAAAAATTAAACCCGTCTTTAAATTGTAATAGATGAGTAACCGGTTTTTACGAGGTTTTTTTATTTAGTAAGAATCATTAGAAACTCATTCTAATCTTTTTTTAAATAAAAAAAATCATTTATTTTGTCATACAAAAAAAATATTAATAAAAACTTAAATTTCTACAGAAATTAAATTGTGATTATTTCGATGATTTTGTTCTTAATAAGATAATTAATTTTTGAACAATTTGTTGAAAATGTAATTTAGAGAAAAGTTTTCATCTTTTTCTTTAACATTGCATTGTTTGTATTGTATTGTATTATTATGTCCATTGACTTTTAACCCTTCGTCTGCTTTCCCGAGTCGTTTGCGATAATATTTTTTTTGTTTTTCCGTTAAAAAAAAACGCATTCTAAATACCAAAAAAAAACATTTTTTTCTTTTTAAAATTAAGTTTTGAGAAAATGTTGGAGCGTTACGTCATCTAATTGTTTCCCGGATATTGCGTCCTCACTTAGAGGTAGATTATTTTGACGACAATGGAAGCTACTATACAAATTTCTACAACATTACATTTATTTTTATTGGTTTTATTACTCATTTTTTAATTATTACATAATATATGTTTTATACCATTTTTATACAAAATGTAGGACTATCAAATTCATGGCCTTTTTTAGGATGCACTTACATTGAAATTTAAAATAATTGCATTATACCACTTAATTTTATTTGTTGTTTCGATATCTATATTTGTTTAAAGTAATGATTTTTTTAGTAACCAAATGAACCCCATTTAGTTTCATTTATGAAATAAATAATATATATAAACAAATTGTTTATGGTCAGAATAAAGAAGCCTCAACAGACCAACGTACAACAAAATCGCGTTTACTGTTAGATCCACGTATACTGCTAAAAAAAACAATGTAAACGTTGCTATTTACGTCGGTTTGTAAAAGCTCTCCAAATAAAATTATTATTAAAATAATTATTTAAAATATGTTTTGTTTACATTTTTTAAATCTCCATTTAATAAAAAAAAATGCTACAATTTGTTTGTTATTTTATGAGAAGAATGTAGAATGAATGCCATGCTGATCTCAGCAGTTACTTGAGCAGTTATATAAATTCTCAAAATCATCATAATTATACAGTACGCACCCAAATTTAAATCGCACAAACGAACTTCGTGTGACCACACTAAATATATAGCACAACAAATATTATTGCAGTTTTGTGCAGTACTAAACTTTAAATGTCACTGTCAAAAATTAGGAACAAACTGACGCAGGATAGAAAATAAACAAACAAAATGGGAGACTCTGTGTTCAAAACGCCAGAAACGTTAAAAAAATGTCAGTTTAACTGTTTTCTAAATGTACATAAAATTAATAGTTTATTCTAAAATCTAATATTTCAGTGGAACGTGCTCATCACGATGATCTGCTTAGTCTGGAGAAACTGGACCGTGCATCACCAGAGCTGTGGCCGGAGAAAAGTAAGCATATAACCGTCCTTTTCGATCATTGCTTTAAAATGGCGAACCGTGCGGGCTAAACACAAATGACATATTACCGTTTTAACGTCTGATCTAGTTTATTTATATGTCCAACGGTTTTCAGATTTCAGTTTGCTTTTGATTTTGAATTGCTTATTCTCTTTTGACTCTAGATTAAACTAACAAGAATTAATTTGTATAGGGTTTGCAAATCCGAAAACACGCTTTACTAACAAACATCACCGTTATCTATCAATTTTAAAACAAAACAGTTCCAGGGGTAAACGAATTCATAGCTATGAATACGCCGCCAATAACCGCTTCGCCACCGGCGTGGACACGAGGTCTGTCACAGGAGGACATCAATTCAATGCATCGTATGTTTAATCACTTTTATTAATAAATGTTATATTATTTAAAATACCGTCGATTTTGTTTAATTATAGAACTTGGAGCGCTCTCGTCGACTGGAATAATCGCTGAAATTCGTAAACTATACGATCAAGCGTACACTTTAGGTATTCAAGAGGCCAAAGAGATGACTCGAGGAAAATATTTGAACATTTTCGCTAACACAAGACGGAAATAGTAGATTGTATAGTAATATATATATATATGTATGTAAATAATGTATAAGTACATGTCATTTTAAATTCGATTTTGTAATAAAGATTACGGTTAATATTTTTTTTAAGGATTTTTCAAACGTTTTATTTGTTGAGTCGTGTTTTTATTCATATATCATGTGTTCCATTATTATTTTAATGTGAAATATATAGGAAAATAGTGTGCGAAAATAAACGGGATTCAACGTTTTTTCAGGTTTTCTGTAAAGTATGCCAACCCCGTTACTTCAAAATTTAACAAAATATTGAGCTGTAAACTTGAAAACAGATGACGCAAAAGTTCTAAAGTAGGTATACACACATTTTCTGTACTGTAAACGAAATTTGGGAATAACTTTCGATGATTCTTATATATTTGATAGGAAAATAAACACTTGACCATGATCCTGTGAGAAAATATGCGTCTATTATTAATAAATAAGTCACACTGGGCAATGAATTGCAATCATAAATATAATACATCAAATTAGCAACAGTTACAAAGAAAGATAATAATTTTAAAGTACCAACAATCGCTTATTAACTCCACGTTTTCTCTTGGGGTCAAAAGTTCAGAAATCTTGTTTTCGGTTTCCAAACATTTTTGGACAAGTTGGTCCTCGTACTCGTGTCTGCTGACTAGCTAAATTATGTATAAAATAAAAAATACCGAAATTCGACGAAAAACCATATGAGACCAGAGAAACGCTGGTTGTTGTTTGTATACTTTAACAGCCGTTATCTCGAAAACCTGTTTTTGTACACTAAGCCCGTTTCTTCATTCCTGGTCCCATATGTCAATTTTACATCGATGATGATTTAGAATTCCGATTGATAAAGTAGCAAGATAGATCTATGTGCATACAGATATCTCAGAAATACACCCTACAGTTGTTGGATTTGGATTTGTTGACATCACACACTGGCCCTATGTATCACAAGGAATCACAGGATCCAAGGAGATTAGATATGTAAATGTGCTTGACATTACAGCCATTTTCACCGTAGAGCAAAATTATTTCCTATTTTTATTCATACAGAATATTCATACCATTTTGTCCCAAAATTAATTTTGTAGTATGAGTTCAATACAAACAAATATACATAGCACATCGTGCAGAGGCTTTTTAAGAAACAAATTCTAAAGAAGTAAACATGATAAATATAAAACAGAATAACTATATAAGAAAATGTGTATTTTAAATCAATTATTCGGTTGCAACAGCAGCCTTTGCTTTCCTGATTTCCGCTTTCTTGTCCTGTCGCTTTGCTTTCTTTTCCTCTGGTGTTCGTTTGAGTGCTTTCACCTTGCGCGTTTGGACAGTGTTTAGTTTCTGGTTTCCGACGTGCACCTTTGCGTGTGTGTTTCCTAGACCATCGCGAGAAATATTCTTTTTCTTGAAAGTCTTCAGCTGTATTGGCTGTTTGCGACACAGCTTGTAGAGATCGTCCGAAGCGATCTTGGTACGACGAATGGAAAAGTCAATGGAAGGTCCTATGTTAAGTTATGAAAATATTTTTTTATTACATTACAGTTTTTTGAACTATAGTAAATAAAAAAACTTACCGATTTCGGTCAATTCAATACGCGGCGTCCTTAGTCCAGATTTTTTCAGGATAATCTTGTATGAACGCATTAAAATCTGATTGTCATCGGTGATCGTAAAGCTCAGCACATGCTCAATTCCCTGCAGACGGATCGCATCAATAGTATCTCTGTGGAATGCGTCAATAAATAGCGACTTCAATCGTCGCAGCTCTTCTGTGTGGTTCCATTTTGGCCCGTTAAAGATAAGGCATGGCTTTACGCATGTACCGATTTTATCATTTTTAAAGTCAGCTAGGCCTTTGTATTCCTTTATTCCCAACTCTACCATATCCAATAGTTCGTGTTCGAAGACTCGTCCAATAATCAAATTGTCCGGACGCTTCTTAGACGTGGAACCGAACATAAACAGAGCACAGTCGTTCTTTTCTGATAAACTAATGATGATATTTTCAATTAGATATTATATTATTATTAATATTAATATTAAAATGTACATACTATTGCAGAGAGGTAGCATCCTCAAATGGAGTGATGTCATTGCTTCGAGTCAATACTTTGCACAGTGGCTTCTTCAATTGATACAAGTCCTTCAGGGCCGTTTTAACGTCACCAGAGCACTTTCGGCCCTCGATGAACATCGTGTTCTTTACCTTTTCTTTAATCTGGGGCTCGCGGGCGAGAAGAATTTTCTTACCCTTATGCGTTACCGGTTTTCTGCAGGACACATAGTACTTTTTTAGATTTGCTTTTATTCCGAAACATTCGAGTGACTTACCTGATTCTCATTAACGACATTTTGTGGCTTTTTTCTAGAAATTACAAGAGGATAAAAGAGAAGCTTGCTGTTTACAAGCACTGATATAACCTTATTTTGCTAAGGCACGTGTAGAAATGTCAAAAAATTAAGAGTAAGACAGCAAATAAATGAGTATAATTATAATTGTACTAAAAAGCAGTTTTTAGAACACGAATGTAGTAGATTTTTTTTATTATTGCTTACTTATAAGTAAGCAATAATAAAAAAAATTACAATGATCCCGACATAAAAGATTGTCGATTGATACAATTTTGATTTTCATATTTTATTATCAAACATACATATTTTATACAGAAATATTGTTTGTCGCTCAAGCGACTTCTTGTCAAAATAAGTTTACTTAAAATAAACGGGTTTCATCGACTATCTAGCTAGAATTTATATAACGTTTTCATGTTGTAAAAATAAAAGAAAACAAATATTCTAATTAATATCAATTTCATATACATTGTTTCATATGCGGTTACGCATAATAAATGTTTTAAAAGGAATAACATTACAAAATTTTAACATACTGTTCATACAATATCTTTTAAATTTAAACAAAAGTCTAATGAGATTAAAATTAGAATATATATACTAATCCAATGTTATTGGCCCTATGCACATAACATTTAATTTTACACAAACATATTTAAGAACTCATTCTTATGATAAGACTAAACAACCATACTTAAAGAATTGCATCAATACATCAATAAAATATTACTATTACTATTATATTTAGGACATTTTATTTGACGACTAGTTCATATTTGGTAGCTAGAATATGTACATAAAACAATTTACATAATAACCATTTTTTTTTGTAAATTGATGTTATGTAAATTGTTTTATGTTAATTGTTGTCGAATCTATATTCGATACGAAATGTAAACTGAATTTCAATAAGCGTTTTTTAAAATCATTTTCTAAAAGAAATTTTAGCTTTTGAATTTTTAGCAAAATTGTAAAATTTTTGTGGGTGAATATAATAATTATAATAATAATATCTTTATTCATGAAGTAACATGTATCATTTCATGTTTTTAATTAGTATATATACACATAAGTGGAAAAAATGGTGAAATATAGGATATCTTAAATTTAACTTACAGAATAAGGATACTAAAATTAAATATAAATATATGTATAATATATGTATATATAT
>JANSTU010013311.1:0-29755 GCA_027564075.1 Bolitophila hybrida | reverse complement strand
ATTATAATTATATAAATTTCACTAGTTTATTTACCCCCAAAATTGCCTAACAGCTGTTTTATTTTATTTGTTTTCCCAGAAATATTATGTATTATACTGGTAATTATTACTATACAGTGAAAAGGGTCGAACGCGAGCACGCAAAATTAAAGTTCATTTTGGGCCAAACAATCTACAATTTAATTATGCCATAACGCTTTTTGAAAAAATATAAATCATATTTCATGTGAATTTATCTGAACATTTGGTTCTTTTAATATAAGTGTTAATTTCGTACGCTAGAATGCTCACACATAAACACATTCGAAAGATAAACATTATTTATACTATTTACAAACGGTTTAGACAGGTTAGCTCTAGGGAAAAGCATAAGTATTGATTGTTCCACATATCTTGTCCGACTTCAGGTATAATAATGAAAATATATATGAAAGTACAATAGTTGAGCTGCTACATGAAGATGACCGTCTGGGTAAGCCAAGAAAACAAAAACATTTGAAAAGAGGAAGGAAAAACAGGAAAAACAGAAAAAAAGACAAACAGTACAGGAAACAATTGCAGAAATCAACCACCGAGCGTGGTCCTGTCGATATCAATCTGGCGAAGGATGGGTCGGTCCGACTCCCCCTGTTCAGCAACAAACTCTCGAAAGAATGGAACGACCGCCGCAGAATGTATTTAAAGAATGTATGCAAAATGTATCTAAAGTGATTTAATGTGAGTGCAGGCAGAATTAGAGGCGTACGACATAATAGGACGGATGATTTGTTTGAATAGCAGCAACTGCCCATGACCGGGAACAATGAACAAGCTACCAAGCCCTTTGCACGAGCGACAAGCTTGTCGTTTGGAGTCTAATATCACACTCTGATACTTGAGTGAGATGCCAAAAATCAATTTGTTGATCGTCAATGGTCACTGGGGTAATCGTTCAAAGAAAGAAAGTGGGTTCAGTCTTCGCCGGGTTTATAGCATTGTGCCAGCTGCCGAAGGGAAGAGTTGAGTTTTGTCACTATGCTGCGAGGTTGAGAGCCAAGCGAACTTAAAAGACGAATCGAACGATAGCTTGTTGACTCGCATCGAGGCTTTCCATTCGTGGGAATTGGAACTACTTTGGTATGCTTGTAGGTTCATCAAACATGTATTGCAAATTGCGACGTAATGGTTTGTTAGATCATTGTATTGTGGATCCCATCCTAACCTAGCGCCTTGAATGGTAGAAGCCTTCGCCACGAATGAGTGATTGATGCATCACAGGCGGCTGTACGGACCTTTTTTTGTGATCGTACGGTGTAGGCGCCAGACCTTGCGTGAGTCACCTGCGATGGATTCGATGAAGATTTTCCAATTGGAATTTGCATTTTGTGGTGCGCATTCAATGGACAATTAAAACCTTGACAATTTTTCGTGTATTGAGCTGGGGTGAAATCATCCGGAACAGATCTTTAGGGAAGACATCAGGTATCGCTTGTAGGTGGAGAATGACTTCTAGGACAGGATGCTGGGAGTTGCTTCATTGCCAGTGGTTTCTGCATACTATCCTAAATTTGCAGGTATTTAATTCGGCTGCAGCAGTCCGTAGAGTTTTCCATGTGTTCCAAATTAAAATTGCAGATTTTGGTGAGAGAGAGAGTAAATACGGATGGAGAGAATACGGAGAAATAATTTGGAGAGAAAGAGACAATACGGATAGGGGCGACTGCACAGAACGAGGTTGCAAGACTAATTGAATACTCAATCAGCATTCGGCCTCTATTTATACAAAATTCTCGAGACACTCAATTCTTGCATAAGACCTTATTTTGCCAAGTATTCTCATGCAGATGGTGGAAACGGTTACTTCTATTGGAACTTTTTATAAAATATATAATAATTTACATATTTTAACATACAATAAGTATTAAATGTTTTTTATTTATGTGGAAATTTTGGCTTTTTTTAAGGTAAAATAAGTTCTAACAATTAAATATAATGTTTTTGTTTTTTTCTTATTTACATTTTTAATAATAATAATTATTATGAAAATCCACTCTTTCTGACTTGTAACTGTGGATAACGTACTCTGCATATGCCCATCAGTAAGAAACCGAAACAGAAACATTACGATCAGGCACCTAAGTGGCGACGGACACTAAACACCGTTATCTATCCGTAATAACTAAATAAATATAATATAAGCTTGAATCAGCAATGTGCTACCCACAAATTGGTAAGAGATTGTGACCAAAACTACTTTCAATTTCAAGAAATGCGATGACTAAAAATTATAGGATTAAGCAGTAGTTAGTTGTTTATTGTATCTAAAGATCATTGATGAATATTTAAATAATTTTCATAATCATACACTAATAATTATTTGATTTATCTTGAGAACTCTTTTTTATACAGAAGAAGATAATAACAGATAATTGAAAAACTCATTCAAACCAAATGGCATACCTTCGTGAGGGGTCACCGTAGACGGAATTGCGCTGGAGATAACAATCGCCAATGGAGGAAAACAGTTAAAGCTTATATAGAATATATAGTATTCCTGGAAAAGCGTTTAAGTAGCTGTATCCGGACGATGTTTTTCTAAACGTTTTGTGGACTTTTCCCGGGTAATGAAAACAACGGCTGTTTATTCTCAAACGCACAAAAATGCACACATAAATTCAATTCACTGTATGCCCGCGCTCGTTGTCCGTCGCGTCGTCGTCTCAGACGCCAAATAATAAAATTTAACTTTAGATCTTCGATAAACTGATGCGTCGAGCGCCAACTCACTCTTACAATATTGCACTACCCGACACACCAACGGCAAATAACAAACTGAGTCAAACAACATCGTTTTCCTCGAACTTTTCTTCTCGCTGAGTCCGATGTTTGTAAATGCATATAATAACGTATATATATATATATATGACTAGTAAGTGTGTCTGTGTGCGTGAGCATAATTGAGTTGCTCGCATTTTCCCGCACATTTTCGTCGGTGACGAAGAGCGAGAGTGCGCGCGTGTTTGCGCAAGCTGTCGGAAAATCCGAGAGAGCGTACGTGTGTCTATGGTTATGTTTTATGTGTGCGTGATGGCCGTCATATCATCGGTTCTCTGGGTGTGGGTTACAATATACGAATTTTCCACTAGTTGACTCTCTTTCTCGCGATTAAATGCGATGACACGCGCTGACGTGCCAGTTTGTTGATGATTATTCGTGCATATATTATATATGTTATAGCCAGCGTGCGTTTTATATTTTATTATATTGTAGTCAAAAAGTCAAATAGTTGTTTCGGTTTTTATTGTAATTGATTTAAATATATCAAGTTCAATTTATTTATTTTTCATTGAGAAGATTTATATTTGGCAAGAAAAAAGTAATAGTAAGTCAACGTTATAATATCATTGAGGCCAAATCGAGGGGTGTTTTTCATTTAATTTCTTAATATTTTATTAGAATTTGCAAAACCACGATTTGCACGATTAATGGAACATAAAACCAAAAAAAAAAATGTTTTTTTATTGAAAAGGTCCATTTAAAAAACACATAAATAATCCGGACAACGGTTATGGTTTCTTTGATGTGATTTTTGTTGAATATTATAATAATATCGTGTTTTTTGGTATTTTTTTATTTATTTAAATTCATTTTAATTTACTCCCAAATTTTCTAAAAATCAGTAAATGCTGGTGTGATTTAAACGCATTATATACCGATTTACTGAATTACTCCTTCATTTACTGATGTTCAGTAATTTTTGGTGCGATTTATTACATTATTTGCATGAATTAGTAAAAGCTGGATTTATTTTATTTTCTATTTTATTTATGCTGAATTACTCCAACAATTACTGTAAATCAATTAAGTGAATTAGGCAACATTGGAATAAGACAGTAATTCTTCTTTTCAAATAATTGTTTATTTACTAAATTCATGCGTTATTTTCTTAAATCATGCAGATTTAGGGTTGGCGCCAAATTGATAGGCTTTTTCTTGATTTATGCAATTTTTTTTTAATTTTTTCTCGTTCCGTGTATATAAAAAAATATTTCGTTTCTAACCCGACCGGAAAAATAAACCGGACCCGAAAATCAATTCTCAGTCAAATTTCGGGTTTTTGATTTTGGATCCGTGATAACCAGGTCCTTTTTTCAATTGAAGCGGTACCCTAATTTTTACGACAGCACTACTAGAAAGCAACATACACAATGTTGCAGAAGTGAGTTGAAATATTTTTAATTTTTTTAAATGTGATATTTTGTATATAACTTGGCATAACAAAATTGAATAAGAATATATAAAAATAACTGTAAAACTCTATACGGATTGAACGCTATCCAGTTCCTTTTAAGACATTCGCATTTTACATGAAGCATAAGTAGGTCAAACTTAGTATTTAGTGTTCAAAACACATTACAGCCAACCTGTTATTTATTTAATTTTATTATATAATCAAGCCAGGTACTTGTTTATCAAAAAAAGTACAACTTTTCATGTGTAAGTATTTATGGTACATTTATATAAAAATATCTGATTTTTTTTATAAAAATCCATCCATTTTATCCTAAATTCCGCAGTTAAACTTGAGTAAAATGGGAAATTTTAAATACTTGACTATTGAGGAACGTCAGTCAATAAGATGTACTGCCAGAAAAAAAAACAATGCAGGAAATAGCCAAACTTTTTGGAAATTCAACAACGGCAAAGCATTTAAAGCATTTAAATTGGAGGCAGAGTAGCACCGAATAAACGTCATGGACGACCAAGAATTACTACGAAACGACAGGACAAGAAAAGTATTTCCAATGCCAATGCAACTATATCCGGCCCCAGAATCCGAGCTAAGATACAAAATGAGTCTCAACTATATGTTTCCACCGATACTCTACGACACAGGCTATACAAAGACAAAGACACGGTCGAGTTCCGCGCAAAATACCATGTTTTGAAACCCGTTAAATATTGGGATTCAATCTTGTGGACTGACGAATCCATGATTCGTCTAAAATATCGTTATGGCAGAGTATACGTTTGGCGTAAAACCACTGAAGTTATTTTATGAAGTTGACAAAGGCCTAATGATTTGGGGTTGCATGTGCTAGATGGTGTTGGAAAAATAGTCATCAAGGAAAAAAAAACGCTTCTGTATACCGTAAACTCATTGAAGAAATTATAATAACTGAAGGGAAAAGGTTAATTGGTGTGGAATTTATATAACAGCAAGACAATGTGCCTATATACAAGTAACTAATTACCTTAATAATATCAAAGTGAATATATTGACATGGCTACCACAAAGTCCAGACATCTCTCCTATTGAAAATCTTTGGGCTTTCTTAAAATCCCGCATTGCAGAAAAGGCACCGAAAAGTTTAACTGAATTAATACTTTTTATCAATGAATGGAATGGTCTTAAATTAGTTCATCGGAGTGTCTTATATACACACGGTCAATACCGACCAGGATAGCACTAATGTCAGGACGGAAGGGCGGTTATTCTGGCTATTAAACATTTTTTAACCTATTTTGCTGCATACAAATAGTTGATTTTTTATAAATTATTTTTTTTGTCTAACATTTTTATAGTTTTTTTTTTTTATTGGATATTATAAAATAAATAAGAAAGAAAAGGTTAAAGATAATTTTAACCTACTTTTGCGACACTGTGTACAACATATAAAAAAAGAGTAATTATTAATGTTCAATAATCATTAGTAATGGCTCACAAGCGAACTTGACGACGGGTCGCGACATGAAAAAGAGAATTTGACAGAATTGCACTCAGTCCGTTATTAGAAACGCAAATTCATGGTGACTCTGAATCTCAGAAAAAGATGCGTCGAGAAAGATCATAACCCTTGTTTCTCAAAATAATCGTTCATGACGGTCTGCTTCAATTTATATTTCTGAAATACTGAAGTAAATAAATAAATTCGTAAAAGTATCCAAAACCAAAAAAAAATTACCAAAATCACGACAGAGCTGTACTTTTTCACGATTTTGGTTCATATAATAAGTTTACTTTGACAGAGCAGGTTATTATTATTAACCATTCAAAAAAAAAACCTTTTAAACCGTATTTTTCATAAATACTCAAAATTTATTTGATCAAACACATACTCTGTAAACATACATTCCTCATAAAAATCATGAATCTAAAACGCATATTCGCGTCTTTGTGCAGTTAAACGACCCGTATTTTATTATATATACCCGTTAAGCTTAAACGTATTTTATGTGTGCTTGTGTACTGGTTTGCCTTTCTTTGTGAGGATCCTTTCGACGCAAAGCATATTATATTATATACAGTGGCGGTATTATATGTATAAACTAAAGCAAGGATACTTTGCCTATAAGTTTTAGAAATAATCATAAATGGAAACATACTATTTTTTTTTAGCTCACAAATAAAGCGTGACTAAATTAATTCAAAATTGGACAAACAAAAAGGCTGAATTGCACTGCTGCGTCCCATAAATTGAAAATGTGTCACATTTTCTTACTGATCATTTTGTAGTACTAAGTTTGTATGAAACTTTTTTATTTGATGTAATAATAAAAACAAATCAAATAAATGATGTTTTTCAAAAAAATAAGTGCATCATTACATTTTACCCCTATTATGATAGGGGATTTAGCCCCAAAAACGTAGTACTACAAATTGATCGGGGACCAAATTTATATAGTTTTTTGTTTTTTTTGAAATTTGAAATTTTCAAAAAAAAAATATAATAAAAGAAAAAAAACAATGTCAAAATCATTTACAATTTTTTTTTAATTATGATTTATTTACTTTCTCTTTTTTATAAAAATAATCGTAAAAGAAGTAATAATTCCACCACAGTACATTTGTACATACATACATATGTATCCCTGTGCTATCTATATACATATACTATCTATACTTTATGAGTATGGGACATCGAGATCCAGGTCGGGGACACATAATCCGATTGCAATCGGCCGCTTCATGCTGCCATTCTGATGTCGTCTGGCTCTCGCACACATCCGTGCACCAATAAAAGCCAAACCCATAATGAATGCGACATATTTTTCACGATGAGCACGCGTCTATAAAGCCAGCCAGAGGAATGCAGCTTGGTTAAAGAAAAATATTCATTTTAATTTTTCAATATCAATGCATGTTATATAGGGGGGTGTTTTTTCATAGCAATAATTAAATAAAATTATAATATTCGTTTGATACATGTAATAGTGCATATGCGAGAAGGGAGGGGAGATGTACTTTATGTGTGTTTATGAAATTGGAGCGTCAAGAAACAGCGCTTGTCAGCAGGTCATGTTCAAATTGTATAATTAATTCGATCAGCTGAATCAATGATTTATTAAAAACACAGACATAATTGAATTAAACGAAATAAGCGAAAATACAGAGAATGTTTAAAAAAAATACAATAATCATATAATTAAAATGTATCATTAAATATTAAAATTAAATAATGCTTGTGAATTAAAATGAGTTTTATTTGTTCGATTGATTATGATTATTAGATTATTGTTACTAACTTTATAACTCTTACACTCGATGTTTTGCGTGTTTTGATGTGTTTTTTAAGTTAAAATATGATTTTTATTACGTTTGGTGGCGGTCTTCGGAATTTAAATCTCCCGATCGTCTAAATACTACACATCCATAATCATGTCCTCATTTACAAAAAATATCCAAAATACGTGTATTACCATTTTAGCTCTTTTCTCATTTTATATTCTAAAAGTATTGCTGCACATTTGGAAAGTAAATTAAATTATATCTTCAACATTCAACCATAGCCGAGTGGGTTAACGCGTTGGCCTGGCTTATGGGAGGTTGCTGGTTCAATCCCGGCTGGCAGACCGAAGTGTTTTTCGAATGTAGCACTTTAAATCAGTAGGTTCCTCTTGATATTAATAGCCTATTTCTGCAATCGGTTATTGATTTGGAATAACGGAACATTAATTCCATCAATTAACATATACATACGCACCCTGTATAGAACAATAAGTGTATGATGGCGTTGATGATTCACCATTCCGAATGTAAATAGCAAGACAGATCTCGGTGCATAGAGATATCTCAAAAATATGCGCATTTACCCTGCAAAGTCGCGTCAGGGCAAATTAAGACTCCTAACCATCGGGGATGTGTTGTTTGTGTTAGAGCACAGTAGCTCCAATAGGAGTAGCACAGCCCAAACAGCACATTCGCATGACCTGACCAGTCGTGTGAACCCGTAATGGTCAATGAATCCGGTGTGCGACATCTGGCCCTATGTCCCACAAGGGATAACAGGATCCAATGAGAGATTCAACATTTGAAGTTTTTAACAAATAACTTCAGCCCTCCTAGAGATGACGTTGACACTTTAAGTTTATGAAAATTATCAAATTTAGAATGAGCGTTATAGTTACAAATATAATATTTAAAGTATTGACAATTGCTGGCTAACATTTTTTACCTTCTGTCTGGTAATTTTTGGATACCAGCTCGGAAGAACGACTCGACTTTTGAGGCCATTTAAAATCATCGACCCATTTTTTGCATTGAAGTTCACTCATGTTCATATGTGTTACCGACCGGAATAAATAGTAGTTGGAACGAGCGATGTCTAAAAAATGGGGTAGAACTTGCCATTTCAGCGTTTGCAAGTTGGTTTTGATTTTGATTTTGCGATATGTGGTTGTTATGCTGCAAAATCACTTTGGCGTGTCTTTCTTCTTATTCCGGTCGTTTATGTTTCAGTGCCCGGCTCAAACGCATGAGTTGAGTCGGATAGCGTTCCCCCGTGATTGTTTCATTCAGTTTGAGCAGCTCGTATAGTAGATCCAAATACAGAGCATACTAGGTAATTCAATAAGTCCATAGGATGACACATAGATGGTGTTACTAGATTTTTTCCATATATTTTTTTATTTACTCTTCAAACGATACGTGAATAAATTTAAATTAAAAAAAGAGAAAATTTTATGACCGTTATAATCGTTGTATCGCCCTTGAAGGCAACTATGTTGAATAATAAAATCGAGATTTGTCAACATTTTGATTTTTTCTTACTTATCCTTTATTATTTTAAAGAAGCCACCTCCGACACGATTGTTTAGAAAGAGCATGCTCGCCGTAAACTTCCACTAAGATTCGATAACCCTCGGCCGCACTTTTACTTATATGTTATTAAAGTAATATAGAACTCCCCACAAAAACACTTTATCTGGTACGAAATAGCCAATATTTTGTATTTTAGTTTACGTTTCAACAAAATGACATAATCTGCCAGATGCTCACGGACATTAGGTTTTGGCAGCAAGAAATTTTAAACTGGAACTTTGGTTCATATACTAGTGGCGGCCTCTTATGTGAAACGCTTATTATTAATTCAAGGTCATAATATATTACCTAATATAAATACTTGACACACATCATATTACTTAATAATATACTCGTAACATATAAAATAAGTAGTATTATTAACTTGTCACATGTACATTATATTTAAATTTAATTATATTTGTCACAAGTACTTGTGTATAATGTATAGAAATATATTTGTCATAAGTTATTAATTATTTTATTAAATAAAATTTAATACAAGTACATTAAGGAAGTCACGCCATATTTTTTTGGATTTCGCAAAACACAGACTTTTGACTATATATCAGGTACGCGCCAATAAAACCGGTAACGACATGTAGCGGTGGATAGCCGAATATGTATGAATTCTAAACCGAACCAAATGTTTCTTTATTTGACATTTGCCAACAATGTTTAGTTCACAGTGTGTCTAGTTTCACACACAAACGCATTTTTCCGCTTTGAAGAAATCATTGAATGCTAAAAATTGTTTAAAATTTTGAAGACGAGAAATTTCAAGCATTGCTCGATGATGAGACGCAACAACAGCTCGCAGAACAATTGAATGTTGACCGTCGGACCGTCGGAAAACGTTTAAAAGCCATAGGAAAGATTTTGAAGATATGCAGATTGGTGCCGCATGAGCTGAACGACAGGCAGCAGAAAAACAGAAAAACCACATGTGAAATGCTGCTCGCCAGACACCAAATAAAGTTTTTGCATCGGATTATCATTGGTGACGAAAAATGGATATATTTACTAATTACTAATTAATTTACTAATCCACGCTACCAACAACAATTGGCCGATTTGAACCGTGCTTTGGGCCGACAACGCCCAGAATATAAATCTAGGCAGCATCACACCGAACATTGCAGACTCGGAAAGTGGTTCCGTCGTATAATTGGGAACTGCTTGATTACCACTTGTTTACAGTAAGCCAGTTTTTTTTTCAGACCAAAATCTTCAGCACAATTTGTATTACACCACTTTAAATTAAACGATGTCGAACAAATTGTTGTCAAAAATCAAAAAACTAAAATAAAAGACTTAAAAAATTCATGAAAAAAGATTTTTTGTCTAAGTACGGTGTGAATTGAAAAAAAGTGCAGTCCCGCAGAATGCAAAAAAAAATACAGTAAAAAAAATGCATAGCGCATAATTCAAAAATACACAGTAAATTTTATAAAAACGAACCCCAAGCACGATATGAAAATTGAAATCAGAAGCTTTAAAAAAGTACGCCAAGAGATGGCAAACATAAAGCTATTATAATGCAGAATATAATATATAATAGTTTATGTTTGTTGTTTTTTTTTTAATAATGTTTTTACAGCATTAAAACCAAAAAAACACAATAAAACCAATTAACAGGGAGATATAAATTTAGACGAGGGCGATTGATAATTTTGAAATGCAAAATAAATGTATGCAGTGTGTTTTTTATTTGTGGGCAAAAATTACTTCATATTATTATTTATTTTTGTAGTTTTTAGCAGTTTTTTTAAATTTAAATAATTCATTCAAATGGAAAAGTTTTTTATATTTTTTTCTTAACTCAAAGAAACATTAAAAAAATATTTTAACGTGCCAAAATTTTATAAAATATCTACAAATAATGATATTTGGCAGTATGCACCAGTTTTTGTATAACGACAAAAGTAAATAAATTTGATCAGATGACAATATAATTCACATTTCAACATGAAAATGAACCCGAATAACATTACCGGCATGGTGAAGCAGTGTTTCAGAATCGTGTCAATGTTATTGGCCGTATCACGATTGACAGTATTATACTGCTTTAGTAAGCAAAAAAGTGTCCAATTTGCCAATACGTGATTGAACCAAATAAAATTTGGCCAATCGTAGTAATATCCATTAATAATATTGAAATTCCTTTTTATTTTGTTTCAACTACAATCAACATTTTTTAGTGTAAAGAGAAAATATAAAAACTGTTATAATTAAAATGGTTTTGTTTAAATAAAAAACTCATACCATTCGCAGTAATTGTGCATACAGGAAATAATCGCGCCTGCAGACACTGTACTCTTTCCATAGCCGGCAACACCCCACCACCACTACCACTATGTACACCACCATCCCACTCCATTTATTCGTAGCTGGCTGACACAAAGTGCATCCGGGCGCCACAGCAAACATCTAATTACACTACGCTTGCGCAACACTATATATATTTATAATTACCGCCCATCACTTTTACATAACATAACTATAATACCGTATATACAGCACAGAGACAAAGCTTAAAGCTTTACACAGACCACGATAATCGTGTGTGCATATATGAACTTAATCCACTTTCGAAATTATGCTGAGCGCGCGTAATATACTTTGAACCGGTTATTTTCGAATGACCAAGCATTTGTGTGGCGTTGCACTGCTGAATGTCGCGCCGCGGTGACTGAAAACAAAATAAACCATCGACCCCTCGTCGGTCGTGTCGACAAAACGCATATATACAAATACAAAGAGTTTTTTTTCAGGCTGCCGCAACACACACGAAAAAACATTGATATTGAACCTCGATCGTGCTAACATTGTGATGGCAACAATCATAAAATAAATAATACACCGGCTGCGGGTTTATTCAACAATATATATATGCCTTTTTCAGTAAACATACGAACGTATAGCGCATTTATTTCGGATTATTAGATATTTCCACTTGCCAACCACGCCAAACTCCACCCTCGTTTCATTGCAAACAAATTTGTTTCTGCATTCTATATTATATATTGTATTCTGTATATACAATATTCAGTTGTGAATTTGAACATTTTGCAAAAGCGACGTTTACATACCTAAAATTTCGTGGGCTCAACGGATTTTCAACCAGTGCTTGTTGGGAATTTGCAATTTATATTCTTGATTAAAATACACTATATATACATCAGATATACCGAATAATATATGATTTCAGCAAACACTCAAAATGTACGAGTAAATAACAATCGATTCTCGTGTACACACACTGAATTTATAAATCAACTGCAAACACAACTTCAACTAAAAAAATGGGAGTTTGTTGTCAGTTTAATCGAGTACAAGTTGCTCGCTGGAACTGTATAATAAACACCGAAGAGATCTTTGACCTAATGACGTTTCGACGACGGTCTCACAATGACTGCTTACGAAACTCCGATAAATATACTTATGGAAAACGCATAATATCTTATACAAATTATCATATATATTAATATACAATATAGATTATAGACAGTTGCGCACGCATTTAGTTTGCCAAACAAAAATAAAATATAAACTAATAATAACTACGTAAACCAATTAATTTTATATGCGTCAACAGTAAATCCGAGCTTTTGCCATAGAATTCTTCGGTTTGTTTAAATATTGTAGTCACACAAACTATATATAAGATAAACATAGGTATTTATATTAATATATAATATTTTATGAACAGTTCTCTTCTTATAGTGTATTGGATATACAAGTATATATATACGTATAGTTTTAGTTTAAGAATATGTACCCTTGTGGGTGTATGCTTCTTCTATGTAAATGTATATTTATTATAAACAGTGACGAAAGTCTGTTATAGTCGTTTATCCTAGCAACGTGCAACGTAAGGCGGTCGGGAGGGGCGGGAGGGTTGTTCGCCGGGTGGACTGTCAAACGTGTACTTAAAGCTGACGTGCACGTCTAGGATTTATGAAAAAGACATTTCGGGCTCAATGAATAGAAATATATGTCTTTGAAATGTGTGGCATTGTTTTAAAGTCATATTTTAGACGGATTAAAGTTTTTTATGGTCCAAAAATGTATTGTGACAAATTTGTATGTCAATACTAAATTTTAACATTTTTATTGTATATTTATTTTTAATTTGTATCATTTTATGTTTATTGTAGGTTGTTCAATTTTTTTTTGGAAATCTTGATTTACATCCTTGTATGCTAGGTAAGTTCCAGATTAGGTTTATAACTTACTTTAATTTAGAATTTCTAGCATTGGTATGTTTAATAATTAAAAAAGGTGTATAACTAAAAAAAGTTCTGCTATTGAAGTTTGTCTTGCATTAAGCTGATTTTACCAAATTTGCTTCGAAATAAGTTTAAGACCTTGCTAATTTAAGATCTGCAGTTTGATTAATCATTTTGCTTAAATATTACTATATTACAATTAGACCACTCTGTTATCTGACATATGCGTTTTAATCCTCTTTAAGAATCAAACGAGCTTTTCATTACCCACAGACACATGCCCCGAATGCAAACTCTTGGACGATTTGAAGTAAGTAGCAAGCAAGTATTCGGAATCCGGCCAAAGTTTTGATTAATCATATAAATCGCTGCAAGCTTTCATGAGCAAATGAGTGTCAGTTGACAGGATGCATCTATCTTCCTCGTTTTCTTTCATCAACAAGAATACATCTTTATTTCAATGCCAAAAATTAATCTGATTATAGTTGCAATAAAGATTGAGAAAGAGAGGGAGATAGACAAAAATTGGAAGTAGAGAGGAAGAGGTAGAAAAGGACGGTAAGAAGAGATATAAGTAGGAATGAAAAAGAGAGGGCGAATAGAAAGGAAAGATATATTATATATCGGAGGAGCACAATGGGTCCGCATTGAAACTTACGTGCACTTCGTCCATGCAACTGCAGGACGATACCACATCACCAATCTATTCTAAAGGGTTTGAATTTTTTCTAAATGCATGTTTGATTCAACATTTAGAAACATATCATTTAAAAGGGGTAGCCTCTATCTCCCAGGATAGTCGAATTTAGTTCAATTGATATTCCAAGCCCTTACTAGCTCTATTGTACCCTTTTTAAATTGTATTTTTCTAAACATAAAAGCCTCTTAAAACGATGTTAGGAGTTACAGCCCCAAGTACTACAAAATGATAAAGAAGAAAATGTGAACATCATCAGCTTTTTAACATAAGGTAGATTCTAGAAAAAGGCCGAGAGTTCAACGTTACCACACACTTTATTTGTTCGGCGGCATATCCTATGATTATTATTCGAGATAAGTTGTGTATGATCATGGAGGAGTTTGGATTTCCCATAAAACTTATCTCATTGACAAAACTATCAAATGTTCGGTCTAAAGTCAGGGGCATACTCTCGGTACCATTCGATACAGCGAAGAGGTTACGACAAGGTGACCTTTAAACTTTACTTTTCAACGTTGCCCTAGAAAAAGCGGTAGGGAGCATAGATGCTGATCCCAGCAGTGTGGAAGACAATTTTGTGTATATTGGGTCACATTTCAATGGTGACAACAACAACGTAGGTGAGACGAAGGTTTTCACTTGGTAACCGGTGTTTCTTTAGTCTCCAGAAAATCCTACGTTCCGAACCACTACACCGAAGACTCAGGTGTAAATTGTACCAGATACTGATACGTCCAGTCGTTACGTATGGCTCGGAAGCATGGTGTATGACCCAGACAGAAGTGCAAAACTTACGTGTGTTCGAAAGAAAAGTACTGCGCACTATTTTCGGACCCGCTTGTGATGATGGCCGTTGGCGCAGGCAGTCGGTTCTATCACGAGTTGGCACATCTCTATGGTGAGCGGGACATCACTCACTTCATCAAAGTCAATAGACTGCAATGGCTGGGACATGTACTGGATATAGAGATAGGGGTAAAATGTAATTAAACAGTTTGTTTTTGCAAAAATCATATACGATTTCCATCAAAAACTTCCCCCACGAATACAAGTTTCACAGTAGGGTGGGTCGCTTATAAAACGGTTTGTATGGGATTTTTTTGAAAAGCAAAGTTTTCCTTATAGGTTAGTCCCAAAAGTTGCAAAATAAAAAAATGCCTTTTTTGCATTGCACTTAAAAAATCAGAATTTTTGAATAAAAAATGGAAAGATATCTGATATATTCCAAAATATATTTTGAATTTGGATGTTCTAGAAAGTTGTAGGAAATTTAGTTTTAATTAAAAAAATATATTTTTTGAAATTTAAAAATTATGATTTACTGAAAAAAATAGAATCAAATTATTTGTTTTTTTATATTTTATTTTTAATTTTTACTACAATAACTTTCAAAATTGATTTTAATAAGAAAAATTACTGTTAAATAATACTGTTAAAATATATATATATATATTTAAAAAAATTGTCATTTTTCTTTTTTTTCCAAAATTCTGATTTTCAACTAAAATGCGGAGGCGACAAACGTCAAAAAAAAATCTGCTACTTTATGGCCGTACCCGTAAACGAAAATTCCAAGTTGAAAAAACATCCTACGCTATTCTACAGATCCTATTGGAAAAAAAATTAACAAAAAAACCGAAGAGAAAGGGTAAAGTGGAAGAAATGCTGAGGCAGAGGCAAGGAATGAACAGAGAAACGAAGAGAGGAAAGAAACAAATTTTAAGATAGAAAGCATAGTAAGGAGGATGATGGAGGGTGAAAGAGAGAGATGTGATAGTGATTTTATTGGCGTAAATTCATGTTGATATGCTAAAAAACAAAATAAAAAAAATAAACATCTTTAAAATTGGAAGGAATTAAGCTTGGACGCCACAAAATCCAATTTTTGGATATCTACAATCCTTCCCTTCCCCATCCATTTATTTTTAAATAAAACGTAAAAGGGGTATAATGAAAATGTTCTTCAAACATTATTATTTGAATAATTATAGAAAATCGTAGAACAAAATACATACATTTACGAGTAGTTGAATTAGGAATTGTAAATGCGGAATTTGCACACGCGGAATTTACCCCAGAAGAGCAGTCTGAGGATTTGCTATGTTATGTATTTTTCTTTTACAAAACTTGAGGACTTCCATGATTTTAAAAAGTGTGTATTTTCATACGTTCCAATTTAAAAAAAAAAAACCGGATCAACAAAGCTTTTCCGAAGACTCTATTTTATTTTCATGCATCGCACTTATCATAAATGTCATAAAAATCATAAATTTCTATAATTTTCATAAATGTCATAAAAATACATTTGCAACCCGTGCACGTGGTCTTAAAACTATTGATTTCGACTATAATCGATTTGCCCAGGATCTTCTTTTTAAACATAGTAGTGCTTGAAGACAATTCTATAAACTACCTAGTTTATAGACGGAACTTGAAGCGGTTTTTATGAAATTTATTTTGCCGAAACTATGGAACATTTTTTGATTCCACTTCAAACTATTCGAGCCCTCAGATAAATAATTTATATCTAGCTGACAGTTTTTTTTTTGCTTTGATATCATATTCTAATATTCTATCATAGTCTATATATAGTCTACATACAAAAAGAGGCAATAGATACATAGATACAATGCTAAAAGCAACACTCTAAATGTGCCAATACACGGGCCACAAAATACTTCGCTTTTTTAAAGTCTCCATACTATTTATGTTACTCCGTAAAAATTATACATTTATAATATTTTAAAATATTTTCACAAAACACAAAACGAAATAGATTTTAAAAAAATGAGTATTTCATTTTTTTTAGTATTGAACATAATGCAAATATTTGTCATAAATGTCATAATTATTATGTACGCTGTCTGTATTTTGTCTAAACTTTTATCCAATTTATTCGATTTACAAAATGTTTTTGAACATACCTCGGATTTAAACTTAATTCGCTCTTTTTTAGTATTTTTACGAACATTTACATGATTTTTTGGTTTGCAAAGGTAAAAATTAAAGACTTATGATACGAATTCCCTTGAAACCAGCTTAGCAGTGTGTTCCACATATAAAATTGCAACCTCGGAAATAGTTTTAATTTTGGTTTTGACGCGCTTGTATGGGTGTTTTTTCTTAGTGTTGATTCGAACTCGGATTATATACGCTGGCACAAGCTGGATCATTTTTGCTGGGCTATATGTTGTCTATATCCCAAATAGGTAAACGAGAGAATATAAAATATTAATTTTTTCTCATATATTTGCATCAAAATCAACACGCTTCCAAAATCTGATTGCTTTTATAGAACGCACAAGCTTTTAAAATTATTAAATACCTAAAAAAAGTTCATATCTTAATTACAGAGCTTGTCTTATTTCTGTATGGCAAATAACTTAAATGTATTTATGCTTGCTAATAAATATGCAAAAAATAAGGATAACATATATATGCTTCGGTTTCAACATGGAACATTTCTATTTTTCAAAACAACACCCTTGAGCTTAAAAGCAATTCATGAAAATGCATTAGAAACTCAAGAGATATAAACACATAATAATATACATAAACGTCGTCTATACATCTCGTTGTATGCATGTATGTGTGTGTGTGTGTTGAATACGTGTTTCGATGTTGTTATATTATATATGCAGGAGCACTGAAATTTCGCCAGATCTTTTTGTGCATGCATGTTATCTGGATTAATATACATATGAATAAAAATGTAAATTTTCACCAATTTTCGGTATCGTTCTACCAGCACGCGTGCACATGTGACAGAAATAATAATGTGCGGCCTGGCATCCGGCCAGGTTCTTTCCGGCGCAACGAACGTTTGGCGTGTGGGACACTTAATAATATAAATATGTATATATACACTTATTGCCTCGGAACGCATATGCCTCGAATAAATAATAACACTCATATTTGCGTACAGTCAGAAGTTGTAAAACGTATATATGCTGTCCGCCGCAGCTAATGGCATATAAAAGCTACGTTAGTTAATATACTATATTTAATGTCGTTTAGATAGAGTTGCAGTAAAATTGTGCTGAATGATAAGCTTGCATGCAAATTAGTTTCGACAAATTGGAATAGTTTGCACTGATTGCGATTTTAAGAAAATAAATGCATTAGCAGTTGATTTTGTCTGATCTTTCCTTAGTCGATGTGAGCGTAATATATCAAAGATCCAATGCGTATTCACACTAAGCGTTGTCTAATGACTACCATAACTCTGAGAGATAATACCTTAGTGTCACGGTTAGTAAATATACATTTCCTAGTAATATATCCATCGACAGTTTCGGATTTTAATGTATATAAGTATATGTGTATATTTGTGTATAGTTTAACCAATAACATAGTAGGACATTGTAGCCAAACATAAATAATACTCAGAAGATCTATTAATCACAGAGTTTACGAATACAAAACATAATATAACTTATGTGTATTACATATATATTTATGTATATAATATAATATAGCAACATACGAATCGGACGGCCATTTGGCAATAAACCAATCCAGAGCACAGTCCACCCACGACTGGCCGCGTGCACCGTCCGCTTTACTTGTTTGTGTTTTTGGCATTCGTGTTTTTACTTCTTTGTTTGTATACAACAATCAAATTGAAAGACAACACATATATACATAAAAACGCTTTGTCATATATTATATGCCAAGGAAATTTTAAAAAAGTTATTAAATGTACAATCTAAGTGATTTATTACAGAAGTCCAAATTTTTTCTCCCTTTGTTCTTGCCCACCCTACTGAATATTTTTAAGGGACCTTCAAATTTGTCAGAAACTTTAGCATTTCACATGGGGATTCAAGTGGATTGAAATACGCTTACCGTATCGTAGTTATCGAAGTTTTTATGTATAAAACGTAAAACATTTAGAACGATAAACGTATATTTTATGATTTAAAAATGGGATAAACTTTTGCGAATTCCAAATAAAACCATTGAATGCCAAATAATTAAAAAAAATATTGAAAACAGAAAAAAATGTAGAAAAACTCCCAATTGATGTCGGGGTAGATTTTTTTTACATATCGAAATCCTTAGGGATGTGTAAGATGAGTAAGGGAGGTAGAGGCAAAAAGATCATTATTTGTATTTGTAAGTATAGATTATTACATTTTTATAAATTATTAAAGGTGACAAGTTTTTTTTTTTTTTACTTTTTTAAGATTATACTTAATGCGTGATGTCAATTTAAAATAATAAAAAAACAGCAAATATATACTTATAAATCTATCAAAATATAATTAATTATATGGATCGTAAGTCCTGAAGTGCAGTCCAAATAATAAAAAATATATTGTTATAAGTATTTAGGTGTGTGTTGAATTTTTGGTACCAAAATTATCTGCACATTTTGATATCTCTATGCACCGAGATCTATCTTGCTATATTCTATAATATTATTATAATAGCAAGAGGAACCTACTGATTTAAATTGCTACATTCGAAAAACACTTCTGTCTGCCGACCGGGATTGAACCGGAGACCTCCCATAAGCCAGGCCAACGCGTTAACCCACGCGGCTATGGCTATGGTTCATATGTTAATTAAAATTGATTTTTATTTTAAAATGTTTTATTATTTATTGTCTGGAACATCGATATCTATACCATCTATTGAAAATAATGTTTTTTAGGGACAATTGCAGTTTCTGGGGTGTGGCTGGAAAAAAAACTACGAAATGATCACATTTTCTTCCTGAATCAATTTGTAGTACTACGTTTTTGGGGCTAGAACCTCTATCACCCTTTTAAGAAGCTTTTAAGTTTGTATGAAACGTTTTTATTTGAAGTAATAATAAAACAATATTTTCAATATTTTTATTACATAATATTAAATTTGACCCATATCTCCCCAAAAAAGGTTTAAAAAAATGGTCAAAAAATTCGGGTACGCTTAAAAAACAACAACAACAAAACATTCGCATTTTCTTTCTGTTAATTGTGTAGTAAAATGTTTTTGGGGCGAATGAATATGGACGAAGATTAGAATCGTGGCGGTTATGCAAGCAGTTGTCAGTCGTCGGGTGTAGGGATCCGGCTCAGATGCTCGAAAATCAAAAAAATAGGACTGGCGTAATAAATTATATGTACAAAAATGAAAATCAGTTTGGAAAATGAACGTTTATACTAGTTTCTGACCTGCTCCCGGGTGTAGTAAAATGTTATTTTTTGTTGCAAATGAAGAAATAAACTCAAAATCCAACATGTGTATTTTCAATGATCGGCCACTTTACTAGTTTAAAAGGTGTGCATTTGTAAATTATAGCCCAAGATCTCGTTTTTTTTAAATGGCAATAAAATGTGTTTGCTATGCCACACAGAATACCAATTCTGTTGGTTTATAAATGAGATTTAACATACTCACCGACCATTTCAGCCACAAATAAAAACACTTTTAAAACACCGTATATAACTGTATTGCATGACTTAATAATAAACAAAATACAACAAATAACCATTTTATAGTAGGATCATAAGGATGATCATTCATTCGTATGGATATTCACAATATATATAATTCATTCAATTTCATAATTCACATGAATATTGCCTAATGTAAATGGCAGGCAATCATGCAAGTTTAACGATGGCCCGCTTGAATGTACTGCCTTTGGTACGGACGGTGACTACACGAACAAGACCATCTGCTACTGGATGAACTTCTGTCACCATTCCGAGTGCCCATTGTGAGGACTTCTGGTCGCTCTCCCTCAGTAGAATTATGTCTCCAACTGAAAAATCTCCTTCAGCCATTTTATTCGCTGTTGCAAAGTTTGCAATTATTGCACTGACCACTTTGACCAGAATCTCTGAGAAATCTGACGAGCACGTGTGTTGTGGTTAACCAAATTTGTCTCCAGAACTGCAAGCAATGGTAAGTAAGAAATGCCCTGCACGTCAAAATCTTCAGGCTCGGTGCCCATTGCATATAAAGGCCTCGAGTTAGGGCACGACTCCACTCGAGCCGTCATTGTGCATAACTCTTCTTACGTTAGCATGCACTCTTCGATTTACTGCGTAAATGGTATTTCACCGAGCGAATTTTAGCTTCGGCCAATCCATTGAAGTGCGGAGCAAGTGGCTGAAGTTCCACTGAGTACGCATTGTTGTAATGGTGTCCATGGCTAAACGATTTATACCCATTTTTGCACACTTGCCTTATGAATAGATTTCGATTTCGCCACAATACGCCTCAAATCCAAAAACGTTGGACCACTTTTCCTTGAGTCCTTGTGTTGTCGAACGATATGGCAGAAACGCATACAGTGTGTACTAACACGGTATAGCCGCTGCCAACTCGAGGAGTCGTTAAGCACGTACGATTGGCAACTTACACGTCCATGCAAGCACTATGGTACAGTCCGTCCAGCAAAACACAGAAGGATTCGTGTCTAAATCAATAGCAATGGTAGTCTGGTGCATGAGCTTCGCCAATAGGGCTGCCCCGCTAAGTTCTATGCGCGGAAGCGACACGGTATCATATGATATGATACCAAACTGTGAATGCAGTTGTGTTCATTATTGAATGATTCATTATGAATACTTAGAATTTAAAAAATAGAGGAAGTGTGGAGGAAAAAAGGAATAGAGGAAGAAAGGTAGGGAGAAAAATTGGAAGAGATGGAGATAGAAGATAAAAAATTAGAGAGAGAGGGAAAGAGAAAAGAAGAAGAAGGAAGAATGGGGAATAATGGATAGAGGGAAAGATGAAGATGATAGAGATACATGTAAGGTAAAATATAAAAAACTAAACATGTTTCTTGAGTTCCAAAGAATAACTTGCGGCCAAAAACTGGTAAGAAAAACCGGAAACATCGATTATTAACCTGACAAATGTCTTCAATGGAACAGCATATGGTACCAATCGTTAGAACCCTGGCCTATTCCTTTTTTAAACAGGCGTAATATTGAATAGTTTATAAAGGGTAAGGAGGGTAAGGTAACGTTTCTCAGGACTACCCTATGTATCGCCTTAAAAACTCTTATTTATCGAACTATATCAGATATCGATATATAAGAAAGTTCTGGTTTGATGAAATGGTCAGAACTCTCAGTTCACTTTAAATATTCATACAATATTTTTTTATAACAAATTCTCCACATTAGTGGTGGCCAATGCTCTTATTTGTGTTTTTTTCAGTTCAAATTTTACGTATTCAATTGTTTAATGATCCAAAATTTTGGAAAAAATGGCAAATCTTCAACCTTTTTACTCTCTTGACTCCTTTTTCCCAAATAAAAAAAAATCAAAAACATATTATTTACAAGCTTTAGAGAAAAAAGAGGAGTGTAATCCGAATCACAGGTACATACAGTGCCTTGAAACGATCTGAAAATAGCAGACACGCTTGACGTAAGGAAAAACTCAATACATTCAAAGAAAACTTCCATCTGAAAAAAATCCACCAACAAAAAAGTCACTTTAGTTCTGCTCATGGAATTCTTCTGATGCAAAACCATTCAATTAATACTGTCCATTTCTGGATAAATGTGTGGTCTGATTGGCCCAATTAGGCATAGGTCAATTTGAATGACATTATCCATTTATCCATTTCAAGACATTTTAAAAAAATACGCTTTGAACTTTAAAACAATAACATTTAGACAGCAGCGAATCCAACCCACAAAACTTTGGTTTGTTTAAAATTCTGGGAAATTCAATTTTATCTCACACACCACACACTCGCACATATACAACGTAAAACTTTCTTTATTCTATATATCACAATTTCAAATAAGCATAGTAACACAACAGCTCATACCTGTATTATTTATATCCGTCAGTGGAGCATCCATATTCTTCTTATACGCTGCGAGCACTTCGAGGGCCAGACGTGCGCAATATTTCAAAACTTCGTTGCCGGAACCTTTTCGAGCGCACTTTTCATGTTCTTGGCAAAAGTTTCTGTAACACGGAAGAAAGAGCGTACGCTACGGTTACTGTTCATTGTTGTATTTCATTTTTATATAATACAGTTTTGCTAAGCAGCCAGCTTTGAGGAAGTATCTATATACACGCAATATTTATATGAAAAACAGACGCAACACATCATGGAATTCCCTGCACATGTAATTAAGAGTGGAGATAAATTCCATCACAAACACCACTCATGAACACAACAAAAACTATGTCAAATGAATAATACACCGGCAACTGACATGTTTGATCAATTTTGTATAATATACTAATGAAACAACCCTTAACATGCGCTCAAAAAGCTTTCGAAATTATTTTACCGTTTTTCGCACCACCGGCATTGAAACAAAGACACACAACAACGCACACAAATCTACAATCGCGTTCGCCTTTGTCTGACATGCACACGAAACTGAAAGCTTTTTTTGTGAAACGAAAAAGCTTCGTCCACAACACGTGTGTGAACTTATTGGTGAGGGCTGTGGTGTCACACTCAGCTGCACCACGATTTTAGCCCGCTTTTCCGAAGCACCGCAGAACAACTGCTTCAAGGAAACTTTCTCAAGTGTGTATCATCGTCGCGCGCCAGCGGTTTTCAATTTTACATATTTGCAGGTGCATGTGTGTGTGTGTGTTTATATTGTTATTACACATATATAATATATATTATTATAATATAATAAATATGCTGCAAAATGCGAAAAACATATAGGCAACGTTTTTATTGCATATGAAATTTACTTCAGGAATTTCTACCAAATTTATACCGCTGTGTGCCGTTGTGCAAAACAATACCAGCATTGATATAATGATATAAAACATGCGGTTCAAGGGTTGTTTGTGCATAGGGGACGGGTGGATGGGGTTCACTATACGAGTATTGTTTCAAGCGCATTGTGTAATGGTATGAGTGCGCACAAAATGTTATCGTAACATTTGAATTGTACTAATTCAATGGACTCACATTTAAAACTATATATAATTTATTGTATATGAGCGAGCTTTAGACTGTGATTCTGATTTTTTTATGCACTTTGTTGGGGTGTTCAGTTGCAGGGGTGTATCGTATACGTGCGTGCGTCGGTTAAATCAATGATGATTATTTTACGGTGGCAGACAGCTTTAATTTTATGCAAATTGATTGATGATTGCCAAAATGCATAAAACTTTAGCTTTGGCTGTAATAAATCGCCTTTTAATATTTAGGGTGTTTTTATGTTATAACACATGTTTACATTCATGTGGGGTTGATGTTATGTTTTGAATATATTTTATGTTTGATGCCGTAAATAGTTACACGTCATCAAATGGGATTTTAACATACTCAGGTCAATTTTATTCCAAATTGCTCTAACTAACAAAATCAAAATTCATCTAATTTATAATAATTATGCGTTTAAAAAAAGAAAATATATTATTTGAAGTATATTTCCAAAAATGGGTCTATTTCGAGGGACTTCTAGAAGAGTTTCATTTAGCAACTTAATGTTTAGATATAGGTGTCTTTTCGAGCAATCATGAAGAGCATAAATATAACATGGTTTGGGGTCTAAAAGATTATGTCTTGAAAAGACACTGTACGCAGATCCGAATAATCATACACACTTCAAAGAAAATTCTGGACTGCAGTTGAAAGGATTTAGCCATTGGAAACAGACTCTGAAAATAACCAAAAGTTCATAAGAGAATGAAACCCAAAAACATATAAACACCCTAAGTAACAATTAATACTAAATAAGATGGATATTTTTGCAAAATTTTGGTCATAATATGCGGTTTTTGATAATGACCAAATTGTTAATTTTATTAGTCATTAGTCATTTCTGATCAAAAATTGACACATAGTCGAAATGTGCTGTATTCACACTATTTTTTTTAAATTTTAAACCTTTTAAAAGTTTTAGTACACGATAATTGCATATGAAAACCATGTTCTAAAAATCCTAAAATTTCTGAAATGCCTTAAAAATTAAATTTTAAGAAATTGTATAGGATTTTTTTTCAATGGTTTTTCATGCAAAAATCGTGTTTTAAAATTCCTAAAATGTCTACAATTTTCCAATATAGCAGAATGAACACGTCCTGTCATTGCTCCCTTTATACTTGATATTTTTAACTTTTCCCTTTTTTCGTCAACATTCTCTAAATCTTGGAAACGGGCCAGAGTAATACATATCCATAAGAACACCCGTTTATTTGGTCTCAGTGACTTCAGACCAATAAGCGTATTTGCCAACACTTTCGAGGGCTTTTGAAATTGTCATGAAAAATCAAGTAAATACTTATATAAAATCGTTTAATCTCATGAATGAGTTCCAGTCTGGTTTCAGAAGTAATAAGTAAGTAAGTAAGTAACAGTCCATCTTAAAGTAACTGATGATATTTCCAGAAGCCTTGACAACAAAAAAATGCACTATGGTTTTGCTTGACTTTTCGAAAGCCTTCGACACGTGGTTTCTCACGATTTTCTCTGCAATAAATTATCCTGGTAATACTGGATTCAGTTAATCAGCTGTATCTCTCATAATTAGCTACCGACGAATCCAATGTGTTGATATCCTCGCTTATAAATGTTATCTCGGGCGTTCCGCAGTACTTGGTCCACTCCTATTATCTATATTTATTAATGATTTTCCTACCTTAACCTTGGTCTCATAATGGATGATGCATGTACTATTGTGTCTAAAGTATTTGATAGCTTACGGCGTATCTGGCTACAAGCACACCTCATGCCTTGTGCTACTTAAGTTGGTAAAATCACTAATACTTCTGCACTTATTCTACAGCGATATGACTCGCCTCGGCGCTTACATTGTAAAAAGCACTAAATGCTTATAACTTGTAGAAGATTTGTTTACTGATTTCGTAAGTTTTGACAAATCCATTTTTCTTTTCCTTATTAATGTTTTAGATATAATGTTGATTATGATGATGTTTCGATAATTTTGATTAATTCGTAATTCGTAATTCGAATGACCAAAATGTATTATATAATGTATGTTGTTTGCACCTACTTCTGAAAACCATCGAACTTTGAGGTGTGTTGATTTTTTGTCAAGTGAATTTCCCTCAAGTAGTGGAGAGAATTTCTGTCACCACCGATTTGTATGGAAAATATTTCAAGGTCAAAAATATGAATTATCCTCACTAAAATATTTCGTGACAAGAATGCACTGCAAAGGTGTGCATTGGTTATTGTGAGTTGGTGACAAAAATTCACTCCTAGACAAAAATGCACTCGAGAATTATTCAGTCCTCGTTACAAAAAAATCATACCGCCAAATGAAATTAAACAAATTAGTTTTTAATGCTATTTTTTTACAAGTTAGAAATACATTCTAATTAACAGATTGAATTGCTATATAGTAAGGAAAATCACTAATTGTAAATATTTCGTGCTAAACAGCCAGGATTTCAAAATGGCCCTGAAATTTGCCAACAAGTCACCTAAAAAAAAGTTTAAAAAAAGAAATAAAATCTGGCTTTAGTGAGAATTCGAAAAGAACTGGAATCAGAGTACAAAAATTTCAAATTCCTGGCTATACTATATAGGCATTGTATATAGACATTGGAAGCAGAACATTAAAAATTCCGGTCTGCGGTGAGGTTTCGAAAACATATATTATATATAGCCACTGGCACCACACTCTAAAAATCATCGAAAGTTCAAAAAAATCTCAGGAATAAATGAATTTTAAAAAATCGACAATTATGGTCAGAATTTAAAAAATGTACACTGACACAGACCCTTAAATGCATAAGTAGCTAAAAGAAAATCTCAAATATTTTGAGAAATAGGGGCATGTCTGTAAAGTGTGCCAGAATTCTATTTTAGTACCCTTTTTTAGAGTAAATGGGAAATGAAAGGAAAAACATTAAAAGTTTAAAGGAAAATCCCTGGAAATAGTGAAAAATCCGAAAAAATAATAAAACTGGCATTGTCAAATCCCAGCTATTGTGAAAAATCTGGAATAAATGAAAGCAGACTAAAAAAACGGAGATGTAATATGATGCAGTTGTTTTTGCAGTAATCCTTAATCGATTGCCATTAAAAAACTCCATCTTTAGTCGTTCCCTTTTTTGGGTGAAGGCAAAATGTAATCAAGCAGTTATTTTTAAAAAAATCATTTATTCGATTCTGTATTTCTGTTCTACTTTTTTTATTATTATTTAGCACCTCAAAGAGGTTTGCAGGTTTTAGCTTAAAAAACCAAATGCTACAAAGAATCACGACATTTTAATTTAACATTTTGTAGTGTTGTTTTTTTGTGGCACAGATTCCAAAAATGCCAATTTTTTTTTTATTGTTAAGATTTACTCAAAACACAAGTTTTTGGGACTTTTATTTATTTTCTTTGTCTATCATAATTTATTCAAAGTACAAACAAAAATCGAAATGTAATTTTTGGTCTCTTTCCAATATTTTATTTTTTAAATTGAATCTAACACTACATTTTATTCAAATATTTTAATTTTTTTTAAATTAGTCTTCCTTTACATGAAAACAGACAAAAATGTATTAGAAATAATACAATAGAGAAAAATGGTAATTTCTATATGCTTTCTATATTTTCACATGGACATATTGGAGATATTGGCAAATACCTGAAAAAGTGCATTCTACTAAATAAAACAAATGTTTAAATATTATAATAATATAACAAGTAACATTTTATATAGGCATCATAGAAGAGGTTTTTTTAAACGTAAACAGAAATAATATCTTAATTTTATTATATTAGGGTAAAGAAGGATAAAATAGGATACTAAATAATTGTTAAGAATTATTGGAGTAAGGTAAAAGTATGACTGAAAAGGTTTGGAAGAAAAAGTTTATCGTTACCTCGATCTTCTTTGAAAAATAATTATATTACACGATATTCCCAATATATAAATACTTTAAAAAATAATATAAATTATCGAAAATACTTTAAAATTATTTATAGATTGATTTGAATTATTGATTCAAAATTTATAGAACGGAATCAAAAAGTTTTACCTGATAACTTGAATTCAAACCCCTTACAAGTTTAAATAAATAATCAAATCTGAACATTGAAATTGTCTGCATAAATTACACAATCCCAAATCGTTCGATTTTATAGTAAAATTCACAATTGCACATACACTTCAGATTACATATATATACATATATACATGAATCTGAAAAGTTTTCGAATCTAATATCCGGTTTCAAATGAATGGTAAAATGTTTGCTGATGCATACTCGTCAATTCCGGTCTTTCGTTCCTATATAGGATAAATTGAATAGTATATAAAATAATATACATACATATATCTAGACCAAGCATAGAGTACATAAACATAATGTGCTCCGTTGTTCTACGTCCTCTTGTCTATTTCTGGCACTTGATTTTCATAGACATACACAAACAGACACACACAAACACACATACAATTTGCAAAATTCAATTCCGAAATTTTCAATAAATGTTTCCCTAGCACGAAATTTCTTTGTTTACAAAATAAAACTTAAAAGTTGCACACAAAAATTTGCCAAAAACGGACTTGTGACACGCAGTTTCAAAATAGTTGTCAGTGTATATTATTTTTCGAGTATATCACACACTTTGTTAATTCAATCTAGCTCTGGATTTTGTATACTTATGTGAGTAGATATACACTCGTATTTGAAAATTGGTTTTCCATATAAATTGTAATATAAATCAATGCCTCGAACGCCCAATAAATAACTGTAACCGGATCCAGAAATACTTTTCAGTATGTGCGAATATATTGCTGTCGTATTTTACAAGAGTCATTCTGTAATATATCAATTTAGACAAATAATGTGAAAATATATAGAAACATTTCTATACATTTATATTGGAACGATATGAGCTCATTTTATACAAAGCTTTTGCAATTTGCTTAGCTGCACGAATCTCAGATTTTCCCAAATCAAAAAGCTCAATTCTGCCACTAACATTAGGAATGAGCTTATAGCATTCATAACACGTGTATCTCAGTGTATATATATATACATTTTAAATAGACATTGTAATATCTATAAATACCATGCACATTGCACAATATATATAAATCGCATTATTTCCTTCGATCAATCACAACGGTATAGGTATACCGTGTGTGACATTTAATACAGGGTGATTTACGGAAAGCTTACGGATCTGGGTTATTCAGTGGGATATATATTGACAGAGAAAACCTTTTTTAATTTTTTTTATTGATATTGTCAAATGTGGGTACAAAATAGGTTATTCAATATAACAGCATTTTAATAGGTATTTTTATTTTATAGCGATTTAAGTGCTATAATGGAGTTTCATAATGAAAAAAATCACACCACATGGATTTTCATATATCGTGGCCTTCCATAACTTTTTATTGCTTTCAACAAATATAACTGAATATCCGCATTGTGCACAAAAAAAAAAAAATCCATCAGCAGATTAAAGATTATTTTGTGGTTTAGATAAAAAAAAACAAACTGCAGCTAATTTTTGTTCCAATTTTTGATTGAATTGATAACCGCACACAAATCTTGCGTTTCCGTAATTAATTGTATGGATTATGTGTATTTTCGATTGTACCTTTGAATAAATATCCATTGTTTGCAATCAAAATGTATTGCAGCTATATTTTAAACTAGTAAAGAGGCCGTGGCGGAATATTTTAACGATTTTTTTTTTCAAAAAAAAAGTTTAACGTTTAAATTATAATAAATATATAAAACGAATTCAAAAATATTTCGTTTCCAATTCATTCTTCATCTTCATTCTTCATCTTCATTCTTCATCTTCATTCTTCATCTTCATTCTTCATCTTCATTCTTCA